>VWPU01001407.1:0-14034 GCA_013398955.1 Callaeas wilsoni | reverse complement strand
ATCCCGGGGAAGGGGCTGCGGAGGGACTCCCGGGCCGGCCTCAGGGATCCCGCCCGGGCCGGGTGATTGGGGAACGCCGGAGGTTTCCCGGTGGCAACGGGAGTTCCCCATTGCCCGGAGCAGGGGGAGGGGAGCCGGGGCTGTGTCAGCGCTTCCCCAGTGCCGGGGGTGGGATTGGGGTGGGCGAGCGGAGCCTGTGCGTGTGGAAAGCAGCGATCCAAGGTGGGCTTCTTTCGGCAGGTGTGTGATGCCAAGCACAGCCATGAAGAAAAAGGTAAGGACTGGAAGCAGAATCCTGAGTTTTCCTTCCCCATCCCCATCCATGAACAGCGTTTGTTGTATCCATCCCTTGGGCTGGGGCTCCGGTGCCTCGGAACCTCTCGGAGTCAGCGCTGCATCCTCTGCTGAAAGCGCCAGGCGTTAAAACCGGGTTTAATCCTGGCCTGGCTGTGCGCTGGGTTCGTGCGGAGCTTTCCCCGGCAGTTGCTGTTCCCCGGCGCTGCTGGGGCTGTTGCAAAATCCTCTGCAAAACCGTCTGCAGAGCCCCTGCTCAGCGAGGAGGATCTGCTCCAAACCCTTCCCTGTCCCCGGGGCACCCTCCCGAGGTGTCCCAGGAGCCCCGAATTCGCTCAGGGCTCCCGGGAGGATGAAATTTAACACGTGGGGAAGGAGCAGCAGCCCTGGGAATCGCAGGGGTGGGTGTATCCCAGCAGGAGCGTATCCAGAGCTCTTAAAGGAATATCCGGCTGCTTTTCCATGGGGAGGCGGGATTGGGTTCCCTGCCTGGCCCTCCGTGCTGCTCTCCGACCCCTTTGCAAGGCCTCTGCAGCCCAAACTTTGGGAATTGGGGCTGGTTTGGGCCGTGCCTCGGAGTGGGATCGAGTTTCTGCCTTGGGATTTTGTGCTGTTGCTGTGAAATAAGAGCTTGGCTGTTCTCTGGGCTCAGCCTGGGGGGCAGGGCAGGGCAGGGCAGGGCAGGGCAGGGCAGCCTTCTGGGGTGACCTCCCCAGCCTTCCTGGATGTGGAACAGCCAGGACTGTTGAACTCCTCGTTGCCAAATCCTGGAGCCTGTGGGCAGCTTCCCTCCAGCCCGGAGCTGCTGCAGGAATGACCTGAGCAAGCAGGATTAGGGAATTCTGCCTTGGTTTTGTCCCAAGGTTGTGGCAGCTCCTGCCCTGCTGTCACGGGGTGAGGGTGGGAGGCAGGGCGGGCACTCACTGGGCTGTTCTCCTGAAATCCCTCCTGGATGGGAGACTTGCAGGGCTGCTGCCAAAGGCTGGATTTGCCTTTGTAACTGGAACTTGTTTAACAGCTGGGTTTTGAGAGCAAGGCTGTGTTGGCTGCCACTGATGGGTTTGTTTTGTTTAATTTTTATTTTTAGATCACAATGTAAAGCCTTGCTTGGTGTGACTGTCTCCCCTCATCCCCAGCATTCCCTGCTTTTTGGCTGCCTCTCCTTTCCCCTGAGGTCTGCAGGGATGGGACATGGTGGAGCCAGGTGTCTCCTCTGGAGAGGAGTCACTGGAGCCATAAAGAGTCTCCCCTGCTCTGGCGACCCTGACCTGAGCTGTCTCATCTGCTTTTCCCTTTTTTTTTTCTGCTCTTCTGGCACCTGAGACTGGGAATGTCCCTGGTATTTGGGGAAAAGAAAAGCAGTCATGTTGTGGGAAGAGCAGGATGAGAAAATCTTTAAACTGCCTCCCAACCCAAACCACCCCGTGGTTAGGAGAGGGTGTTTGGGGTGGGAAGATGGGGTGAGGGGTTGTTTCTGGTCCGGAAGGGTTGAGACAAAGCTGTTCCTCGTCTTTGAAGTGCTTTGGTGCCACCAAAGCCATCAGGTGGTGCCAGGGCAGGTGAGAGGGGCTGGGAATGAGGAGGCAGCTCCTGCTTTTCCCAAGTCCTGTCCATGTTTTTTGGGAAAAATGTTCAATCTGACGTGGCCCAGTGACCATGAACAGCAGGGGTCGGGATGTCTGTCTCCTGCTTCCCACGTTCTCTGCACCTCTCCTGGTTCATTCCCAGCTGGAATGTGCCAGTGCTGTGTTTAATGGCTTTGGCAGTCAGATGTCAGCTCGAGGGAGCAGGGAAGGACTCAGTGCTCTGTGGGAGCTCATTTTTCCTTCTTTCCCTCTCTCCAGGTGCTGCTGATGGGTAAAAGTGGGTCTGGGAAGACCAGCATGAGATCCATTATCTTTGCCAACTACATCGCCCGGGACACGCGGCGCCTGGGGGCCACGAGTAAGGAATTCCCAGGCCAATTCCCAGATCTCAGGGCTCCAACCCCTCATTAGAGGGGCGGCGCCGTTCCCCGCAGCGATCCCTGGGTCGGGTGTGTCCCTGCAGGTCCTCCCAGCTGCCACACCTCACTGGGAGCGGCACTCCTGGGATCAGCCGGGGACAGGCAGGAAGGCAGCACCGGGAGGGGCTTTGTGGCTTTGTTATTCAACTTTTACCCTTAGCTCCATTTTTTGGGGATCAGGAAGCAGCGTTTGGTGCAGCTACACCTGTCAGAGCCTCCTCTGTGTTGGTGAAACATTCCTGCTGTGTCCGGGGATCTCCAGCACAGGGATCCTGCAGTGCCCCCGTGGTTTTGGAAGGATGATGCACTGGGCTTAATGAGTGCCTTTCCTTTTTCCCTTTCCAAAGCCTTTGTTGGGAAAAAGCAAGAAGTGATTCCTCTGGAAGAGGGGGATGAGTTGTTGGGATCTGGTGCTTCTCACTGGGAAGGGCCTGTGAGGATTTAGTGTCAGGGACTGGTGTAAATTTCCTCTTTGCCATAAATTTGGCCTCTTCCTGAAGTTTACATTCCCTGTGTTCCTGGTTTATTTTGTTAAGGATGGCTTAAAGCCCTGCACAGTCATTCCTACAATATCCCAGGGATCAGGGAATGTGTGATTGAAGAGGAACACTCGCTGCACTTCTCAGGAGAGCAGTGGGCAGGGAGGCCTGAATTCCTCTGGGAAATGGTGTTTTAGTGGGATTTTACAAACTGGGGCCGCTTTGTGAGGAGTGGCGCATGCCTGGAAGTGTCCAAGGCCGGGTTGAATGGGGCTTGGAGCAACCTGGAATAGTGGAAGGTGTCTCTGCCCATGGGAGGGGCTGGAATGAGGGCTTTAATCCCTCCCAACCCAAACCATTCCATGATTTCATACTGATTTCCATGATTTTTGGCTGCCCGAGCTCTGCCCGGGTGTGTGGTGCAGTCAGTGAACTCCTGCTGTCTCTTTGCAGTTGATGTGGAGCATTCCCATGTTAGATTCCTAGGAAACCTGGTGTTGAACCTGTGGGACTGTGGAGGGTAGGTACTGATTATTCCTGGCCTTTTCCAACCTTTGAGGGGGGCTGTGGGGAATCAGGGATGGAACAGAGTGGATTCTCCTCCCCCTGGGATGAGGTGGTGCCCAGGGAATGCCCCTTCTCCTGCTGTCCTGAGGTGCTGGAATTGCTCATCTCCAGCTCGATCCAGGTGGGATTTGTGCAGAGAGGCCATGCTGGAGGTTTCCAGGTTGATCCTGTGGCTCCTGCAGCTTTTTCGAGGAATGCTGTCCCCTCCTCAGCTCCATGGCCTCTGGATCATCTCAGCCATATTCAGCCAGAGTTAAAGGAGATTTGAATCCTGAGATTTAAGGCTGAGCTGATGCTTTGGGTCATATTTCACCTGTTCCTGCTGCTGTGGGGTTTCACAAACAGCTCTTTAGAGCCAGCCTGGGGCCAGAAGCAGCAGGACACGAGGGCAGCTCCAGCTTCCTGTGGGACTGGGGGGCCGATGCTCTCCAGGAGCATCCAGCGTTCCTTGGGAATGCTCAGGGCATGCAGCCCCGGCCTGGCCTCCTGCGTGGGAGCTGCAGCTCCAAATCCCAGCCTTGCCTTCCTGGCAGGAGGTGTTCCCCACAAACCCAGCATGCCAGGCAAGAGCTGCTCTCATGGGAGTCTCCCTGCTCTCCTGCTCTTCTCCCTCAGCCAGGACACCTTCATGGAGAACTACTTCACCAGCCAGAGGGACAACATCTTCCGCAACGTGGAGGTGCTGATCTACGTGTTCGATGTGGAGAGCAGGGAGCTGGAGAAGGACATGCACTACTACCAGTCCTGCCTGGAGGCCATTCTCCAGAACTCCCCTGATGCCAAGATCTTCTGCCTGGTGCACAAGATGGACTTGGTGCAGGAGGACCAGCGGGATCTGGTGAGGAGCTGGGAGTTGCAGTGGAAATGCTCCCACACAGAGCATCCCTTGTGCCATGTGGGTCACACTTCAAAGGCAGCCCCTCGGGGCTGTTCCTCGAAGGGTTTCTCTGATGTTCTCAGAGCTTTTCCTGCCTTTTCTTAAAGTGTGTCATCCTAGAATCCGGTGGAGAACAGCAGCGATGATTTTTAGGGACAAAAAAACCCTTTCCTGCCTGGTTCCAGAGCTCCCAGCACACCTTGGCTCCTTCCAACCCAAAAAATTTTGGGATTCTGCAGCAAGACATCCCTGGCCCTGCTTCTCTTTGGGAGGGTTCTTAGCCAGTGTCCTGCTGTAGCCCCAGAGATCCATGTGAAACTCATCCCACAAATCCACAGAGCATCCACAGCACAGGCAGAAACATTTACACTCAATCCCTAACCTCTCTCTGTTTCCCAGATTTTTAAGGAGCGCGAGGAGGACTTGAAGCGCCTTTCCCGGCCCTTGGAATGTGTTTGTTTTAGAACTTCCATCTGGGATGAGACACTTTACAAGGTTGGTGCAGCTTCCTCTCCAGATCTGCCTTCCCGCTTGGAACAGGAGCAGGAGGAGGATCCGTGTGCCGCTGCTGGTGTGCTCAGCTCTGCAGCAGCTGCTTCTGGAGGGTGGCAATTAAACACAAATTAATCCTGGGTTTAATTAATTAATTAAAAAAAGTCACAAGTGTGTGGTAGATATCAGGAACTTGGCAGACAGGCGTCCCAAATATCCCCTGGCTCTTGGGAAGGGCGAGCTTGGGCACTGCCCCACACCTGGGTCAGCAGCCGGGTGGGGAGGGGAGGCTGAGCCGGGAAAATCTGAGTCTGGATGAGCACAGATGTTGATCCCAGCACCCCCAGTCCCTCCTGGGCTTGTTCCTGGCCTTTTGGGATAAGGTGGAACTTTATTTGGATCAGGGACGAGGTGCCAAATGTCCATCTGCGTGCTGACCTGCTCAGGGTTAAAAATCTCTGGAAACTCAAGTGGGAGAAGGAGACAGAAGCATTCCCAACTTAAACCGGGATGATTCAAGCCTGTTTAGCAGCTGTAGTTTCTCTGCCTGGTGGAGAAGAACCTGAGCCAGGGAAGGCTCTCCTCAGGTCTGGGCTCCCTCTGGGACCTGGGCACTGAGGGAGGAGAAGCTTCTCAGCCTTGCCCAGGCTGTCACCACCCAGAAGTGCCAAAATTCCCTCTTGGGGCACATTTCTCACGAGAGGCTGAGGAGGGGAAGAGTTGATGGGACCTTTCTGTGTCTCCATGTCCAGGCCTGGTCCAGCATTGTCTATCAACTGATCCCCAACGTGCAGCAGCTGGAGATGAACCTGAGGAACTTTGCTCAGATCATCGAGGCAGACGAGGTGCTGCTGTTTGAGAGAGCCACGTTCCTGGTGAGTTCCTGGGATGGATTCCCTGGATGGAACCTCCCTTTCCCTAATCCCTCCCAACCAGCCAGGCTGGGAGAGCTGGGGGTGCTCACCTGGAGAGGAGAAGGCTCCAGGGAGACCTCAGAGCCCCTTCCAGGGCCTAAAGGGGCTCCAGGAGAGCTGGAGAGGGACTGGGGACAGGGGATGGAGGGACAGGACACAGGGAATGGCTTCCCACGGCCAGAGGGCAGGGATGGATGGGAAATTGGGAAGGAATTCCGGGCTGTGAGGGTGGGGAGGCCCTGGCACAGGGTGCCCAGAGCAGCTGTGGCTGCCCCTGGATCCCTGGCAGTGCCGAAGGCCAGGCTGGATGGGGCTGGGAGCAGCCTGGGACAGTAGAAGGTGTCCCAGGTAGGAACTGCATGAGCTTTGAGGTCCTTCCAACCCAACCCAAGCCATTGTGGGATTCCATGGAAGTTGGGAGGTGCTGGCCCCAGGTGCTGAATGCCCTGATCAGGCCTCGGGACACTGAAAGCAGCCACTGTGACCCTGTGGCTCACGGGGCCATCCCGAATTCCCCCTTCAGCAGCAGCTGAGCCGAGGTTGGGTTGGGGTTTCCTCTTCCAGGCCCCGGGAGTGTTTCATGTCCCCATTGTGGTGGGACTGCTCTGAGAATCCCTCTCTGCTCAGGGCAGGAACCTTTTGTAGCTTCAAAACCAAACCTTTTCACTTCCTCCTGCTGGTGCATTTGAGCTCGACCTGATTTCTTTTGATTTTTGATGTTCTGCAAATCCAGAGCATGGATGGAGGCTCAGCCGTGGGATTGTGATGCTTTTCCAGGTTCTTGTGCTCCCAATCCCTCTGCAAAGGTGCTGGATAAAGCCACCCTTGGTGCTTGTCCATATTCCTGATTTCTGGGCTGGGCTCTCCACGCTTGGCACCAAACTCTTGCTGAGCTGAGTGAAATGTTTGAATTTTTTGGAGTGTTTTCCTTATTGGTGATTTGGAAATGATGGAGGGAACTTGGGGAAGGAGCCATGACTTTTCTTCCTCCTTAAACTATCACAAACAAACACTTGCCATGCCTGGCAAGTTCTGCTTTTTGACCTTTTGGAGATAATAAATAGTTCCACCTTGGGGTGTGTGACAGAGTGATTGTTACAAGGACATTTTTAACTGAAAAAAAAAAAAAAAAGATCTTTGCTACAAAATTTCTGTGCTTAATTTCAGTGCAATGGTGACTTCTTAAAAAACTCCTTCCTTTTTTTCATATATTTAAACATTCCCAGGACTCTCTTCACTTGAAGGGAAATCTTGCTGTGGAAATCTCTTTGGGAAATCTTACTCTGAAAACTTTATCCTGAAGTTGTATTTAAATTGTAACGAGAAAACCTCATCTGGGAAGTTTAAGAAGGAAACTGAACACTGGGAATTGCAAGTCTTGAATGTGCCTAGAACTGTGCTTGTGGGAATAATTGGGCAAGTTTAAAAAGTGATAGGTTTAAGGTGGTTAAGGGGAAAAAAGAGAGAAAAAAATCTAAAAAACCTGTTAACTGTGACTCCCTGCATAGAGCAGTTTCACATCCTTGTGCAAGGGCTCCTGACACATCCAGTGAGAGCTGATTTTTGGGATTCTGAAGAGTTTAAAGCAGCTGGCCTAAGGTTTTGAAGAGATTCCTGTTAGGTTTTTGTGGTGTGGAGCTGTTTGTGCAGGAAATGCAGCTCTCACTGGATGTGGCTGAGGAACAAAGGGCTCGGTGGAAATGTTTGTGGAGATGTTTTCAAGGATTCCTAAAGCCCTTCAGATCCTCTGGGTGCTGGCTTCCAGGCACTCGGGGCTCTCTGGGCTGCTGGCTCTCCGGGGAGGAGGAGGAAGGAGCTGCTCTGAGCTCCCTCTGCTCTGACTGGAGTCATGGAGAGGGAATTCCCAAGGAGCCAGCTGCCTTTGAGCTGCTTTTCTTAGGGAGGAGCAGCTTGTTCTGGCCTTGGGATCACTGCCTGTGCAGCATGGGGAATGTCCCAGCAGCACCTTAGGAGGGAAAAGCTCTCGCAGCACTGGGCCCATTCCTGAGGTGATGGACACCTTTTGTTCCCTCTGTTTCCACCTATTCTTGGATCAAGATTGGCGCTGCTGCTGAGGGGGAGCACTCAGCCCTCAGGGGGACAGTGGTGTCACCTGGCAGATCTGTGCCATCCTTTGTGTGCTGATCCTGTCACCCACTTTCTCCACGAAAGCCCCACGAGAATTGCTGTAAACACTTCCCAAGATCCAATCAGCCAGAGGCAAAGGGAATCCCTGCCCTGCTCCCCCCCCATTCCCAGAAGTGCTGCGGGGAGAGCCGTGCTGGGATCCCTGACTGGCTGTGCCCCTTCTCCAGGTGATTTCCCACTATCAGTGCAAGGAGCAGCGGGACGTGCACAGGTTCGAGAAGATCAGCAACATCATCAAACAGTTCAAGCTGAGCTGCAGGTGAGCTGCTCTCGTCAGCACTGGGCTGTTCCAGCTTCTTCCAGAGGCTCTGCAGAGAATCTCCTCAGCAGCTGGAATGCCAGGATGGAATTGCTGGAACACAAATCGTTAAATGTTAATTCTTGAGCTTCCTCCTTTGCTGATGGTGGGAGAGGTTTGGTGCTGTTTTATTCCAGGCCTTTTTCTCTTGGATCAAGGGAGAGGAATTCCAGGGCTGAGCTGATCAGCAGTGTTTCTCTTGGACACTGGGAATGTCAGCTGGAGAGCTCTGCTCCAGCCCTGTCCCTCGGGGCTGCCTGGGGAGGATGGGGCTTGCAGACACCATTTATCCCCATTTCCAATGGAAAAATGGGAAGCTTGGCTTTGCACAGCCCCCAGGCTCCACAGTCAGGTAAATCCTGGGGCTCTGGAGCTGCATAGGATGGGGGAGTTCCTGGGTGGTTTACAGATGTTCAGATGTCTCCAGATATTCCCATTTTATGCTTATTTCTGCTGCTCATCCAGAGTGTCCAGCTGCGTATGGCCGAGCCCTGGTATCCATGGGGAGCAGGCCTGGTCAGTGGAGTTGTGTCTGGAATTTCCTTCTTTCAATGCACAAGTCAGCTGATACTGTTCTCATTTGGCCCAAAACTGAGGAATTTTGTCTTTAAAACCAAGCCCAGCCACAACCCTGCTGTAACCACACCTTGCCAAGTGGGAATTCCAGCTCCTCCTTCTTCCCAACAGCTCAGATCAGGGATTTTGGCCATGTGGGCACAAAAGTTCTTCGTTCACTCTTTTTTTTTCCCTTTATTTCCTTGTTTTTCAGTAAGCTGGCAGCTTCTTTCCAGAGCATGGAGGTCAGGAACTCCAACTTTGCTGCTTTCATTGACATCTTCACATCCAACACATACGTGATGGTGGTCATGTCAGACCCTTCCATACGTAAGTCAGAGCCAAGAGAAACCTGTTTGGGACAAAAAAAAACCCCAGAAAAATCTCAAAAAAGGTGAAATTGGTCCAGTTTAAACCGTGTTTCTCCTGGAAAATGAGTTTTTTAATTGCAGAGCTGATTGTAATGAAGAGAGGGGTTGAGTGTGAGCGGGACCCTGCTGAGGTGGTGGCACGGCTGAGCTGCTGCTGCTGTCACAGGGAGCAACCAAACCAGACCTGGCTGAGCAGGTCGTGCCTAAAACCTATTTTGGGCACTTGGGAGCTGGCAGCCCTGGTGATTTTTGGGGAGGAAGCGGAGCTGGCTCATGTTTGGGTGTTGCTCTGGCTGCCTGAGCTGTCTCGGGTGGACAGGCTCTAATTTTAGCAGCATCTATTTATCCCAAGGAGGAGCTGCAGCAGTGCCAGCCCGCAGCCCCTGGGAGCAGTTCCCGGTGTCCACAGCTCTTAGAATTCCTGCTGGGAGCCGAGGGGCTCCAGGGACACTGCTCAGGACTCCTCGGAGCTGCTGCTGTGCTTTCCCTGCACTCCTCAGGGAATTAGGGACGCTGTGGGATCCCTGGGAGTGAGCTGGGCATTGCTGGGCTGGGGAGCAGCTTTGGGGTGAGCAGCTCTCCTTGGGAGAGGCTTTTCCTTTTTTCCTGGGAGCAGACAACAGTGCTGACCATCCCATATTAAATCTTGCCCGGACCATTCCACATTAAATTTTGCTCAGATCATTCCATGCTGAAGTTTGCCCAGACCTTCCCATGCTCAATTTTTACCCATCCCATGTTAAAAATCCCACCTCAGGCCATCCCAGATGAAATTTTGCTCAGACTGTCCCAGATTAAATTTTGCCCAGGCCATCCCAGATGAAATTTTGCCCCAATCTTCTCCCATTATATTTTGCCCAGACCCTCCCACCTTAAACCTTGCCCTGACCATCACACATTTAAATTTTGCCCAGACCATCCCACCTTAAACCTTGCCCTGACTATCACACATTTAAATTTTGCCCAGACCATCCCCCATTAAACCTTGCCCAGACCATCCCACATTTAAATTTTGCCCAGCCTACCCCACTCTGGATTTTGCCTGGCTTGGGAGCAGCAGGATGCACCCGGACCTTGCAGACAGAGCTGTTGGAGCCAGGCAGCCCTGAGGACATGGTGACTCTCACCCTTTTTAACTTCTTTTTATCTCCCCCGTCCCTTTTCCGTCGCAGCTTCCGCGGCCACGCTGATCAACATCCGGAACGCCAGGAAACACTTTGAGAAGCTGGAGAGGGTGGATGGACCAAAGCACAGCCTGCTCATGCGCTGATCCCAGGCACTGGGGCTTTGGGGGGAGAAAAAAATGGATCGGGACTACTTCTTTTTAGGAGAATCTAACACTGTCCATGTCTTTGTTGGGCTTTGAAATGAGTGTGCTGCTTGTTTTTTCTCCTTATCACATTGGACACTAGAGCTGGAGGCTGGCTGGATCCACTGCAGACCTTCCCGGAATTCCCTGGCACGGGAGGGCTCGGGAAGGAGGCAGGACAGGTGATGTGCCCGCGGGGGGTGTGGCAGAGCCCCGTGGATGCGCGGCTGCCGGGTGGTGGGATATTTACTGTTTCCTTGGATGGTTGCTAGAATAAGTTTATAAATGTCTCCTCGTCTTCGGTCATGGAAATAAATTTTTGCTACCAGGGATTTCAGATCCGAGAGCTTTGCGAAGTGGGTTTGCTTTCTCCCAGATCCCGGGGCAGCTTTGGGAAGCAGAGCTGCAGGAGCTGCATCGCTCTGTTTGCGGTTTTGGGGGGATTTGGCTGAAAGCCATTCCAGAGTTTCACTGGGAATCGCTTGGCAGCATTTCCCTCCCTTTTTCCTTTCTTGCTGCATCAAATTACTGTGTAAAAAAGGGTGTGGTGCCTCCGTGCCTGGCTCTTCCCCTGTATCCCTGCCCACACACCCGCTGGGAGGGGAGAAATCCACCGGGGCGAGTCCAGGGAGTGGGAAGGAGGAGCTGAAAGAGCTGGAGAACCGGGGGGCTCCGCAAAAGCTCCCAGCCCTGCTCCGTCCTCCTGGAATGCAACACCCGCGTCTCGCACCGCCCACCCGGCAGCTGCCGTGCCGCGGGCTGGGGGAGTTCCAATGGGAATCATCCCCGTGGGAGAGGAGCTGTTCCCGACAGGAGACTCTGGAGAGCTGTGAATGGGCTGGGCACGCGGCAGAGTTCGTGTTTGCTGGGATGCAGGTGTGGAATACCTGGAGGGGGAATAGTGGAACAAGCAGCTCCCCCCTGGAGCTGCCCCGTGGCTGGGATCAGGCTGGGAATGTCACAGCTTCCCACACTCCAACCCTGCCCTCGGAGCAAGAGTCGCCGCTGACCCGGGTGTTGAAGCCCCTGGAATATCCCGTCCCACTGGGAAGGGCTTCAGGAGAGCAGGAGAGGGCTCCTGGCCGCAATTCCAGGATTGAGGCACCTTCCGCTGGGAGCTGTTCCTGCCGGAGCCGCGGGAAGGAAGGACAGTGGGAATGCTGCCTCATTTCCATGGTGACGAGGAGTTGCCAGTGGGTTTCCTTAGGGATTAAACTGCAGCACGTGGAAGCAGGATGATGCCAAAGGGGGACTGTGGGGTGGGGGGCAGGTGACAAGGGGCTGTGAGGGACGAGTGGGAGCTGTCGGGAGCCAGCTCCTGGCCTGGCTGGAGCCTCCTGGGGCAGTGACCCGGTGGGAGTTGGGATAAAGTTCTACTGTTCTGCTTCAAATTCCTTTTCCTGAAGCGCATGGATCTGGGGGCTCTTTGGGAATCAGCCTTGTCCTTTGGCTGTGGCCAAGGTGCCGGTGGTGCCACCGTGCTCGATGAGTGCCAGCCTGTGACAAACACGGGTGGCTGTCAGGGCACCTGCCCTGCCTGCTCCGATGGCCCGGGTTGTGTCCTCTGTCCCTTCCCAAAGCACATCCCAGGCCTTTTTGGGAGCCTGGGCTTGGTGCCGTCACTGGCTCCTTCCAGTCCAGGCCCAGGCAGGGAGGTTTGGGAGATCAGGCTCAGCACCCTCATCCCACCTTCTGGAACACTCTTCCCACTTTCTCCAGCAGCTCTTGCCATCAGAAAAAAAAAGTGATGCCCGCTCCAGATGTTTCGTACACAAACATCATCCCAAACTTGGATGAGGTGGCCATGATCCGGCCTTTTCCTTCAGCACCTGACCTTGGAATTAGGAGAGCCTCGATGCCATGTGTCACTGAGATCCTGAATAAATCCCCCCTTGGCCCTGTCCCTTTCCCCGTGGAGCAGCTGTGGGGCCCAGATGAGTTCCCTAGGACAGGTTGTGCTCCCTGGGGTTGTCTTGGAGCTACTTCCAGGTTTTTTGACCCCTTCTTTCTTGCATTGGAGCATGGATGGCTCCAGTGAGGTCAGCTCCAGGCTGTTTCCCCCGGGGTCAACAATTCCTGAGGGTCTCCCTGGAGATGCTCCCACTTTTTCCTCCTTAGTGGCACAGAATTGTCCCCAGGAGCTGCTGGGGGCATGGACAGGGGGCTGTGGTGGCCACATGCTGCTCTCCAGCTGGAACCAGCTCCCTCAACACATCCAGGGGGTCATGGAATCTCCAAAGTCACCCTGAATTGTCACTGCTGGATCATGGCTTGTGGGCACCTCGTGAGGGGCATCTGCACCTTTCCCTGCCCGGGCTCCAACCCCTCCTGCCCAAATCCATCCTTGGGATGTGCAGCTGCCAGGGAGAGCAGGAGAGGGGACCTTGGGGGACCTGCCCTGCTGCCTGCTTTCTTCTGGATTTTTTGGGAGATCACCTGGGCCTGCAGGTGGTCCTTCAGCTCGGTGACATTGGGGTGGGGGTCCCTCTGGGTGAAGGGCCCACTCATCCCCCAAAAGCTCCCCGGAGAGGTTGGCCAAGGGGAGGTCCCTGCCTGAGCTCATCCTGGTGCCTCCCTGGGTGTTTCCTGAGGAGGGGAAGGGGTTTTTTTTTGCCAAAAAGGGGTCAGTTTGGTCCTGGTTGAGCTGTGGTGGGTTGGCAGAAGGGAGGGGAGGGTCATGGGGGTCCCCTCCTCACCCCGGGTGAGCTCTGTGCGTGCACGGAGCGGCTGCAGCTTCTCCTCCTCAGCCAAGGTCACGGCCTTGGTGGTTGTGACAGGCTCCTGGAGTCACCCCTGGCAGGGACATCGTCAGTAGGGGACACCTGGCTGGGAGTCCCCACCCCGGGACATCCCATCCCTGGAGACGAGCTGGGTCAGGGCTGGGGGTGGGGGTCCTGCGTTTTGGGGGGGTATGGGGTGATTAACCCAGCCTGGGCCTGCCCCTGGCAAACTCAGTGCAGGGTGGGGATCTGGGGACACTTCGAGGCTGGGGACACCTCGAGGCTGGGGACACAGTGCTGGGAGCAGCCAGGTCCCCTCAGGTCAAGAGGCTGGAAAACCAGTGGGGTCCAGGGAGTGTGGGGTGAGTGGGGGGTGGATTCCCACTGGCAGCTCTACCCCAGGGCCAGGGGCTCCCTGAGACCCCCAGACCTCCCCTGGAAGGGTCCAGGCGACCCCCTAGACCTCCCTCCGGAAGGGTCCCGGGGACCCCCCCAGACCCTCCCGTGGCTGCAGCCCCTTCAAGAGTCACCCCCCAGCTCTGCCAGAACCCTGCCAGCCCGGGGGACCCCACTGTGGGTAGGAAGGGGGTACCCCACACATGTGGGGGCCTTACCTTGTGTGGGGGCTGCAGGCAGTGCCCCCCAGGGCACCTGTGGGTGCTCGGATTTGGGGGTGCTCCAAGCCCCTGCGGATGGGGGTGCAGGGGAATGCTCCCCCCCCCTCATGGGTGCAGGGGGCACAGGACCCCAAATAGGGGGGTCTCTGCTCCCCCCATCACTGCCGCGAGTTCCCCAGGTCCGAGCCCTCCAGCAGCACCCCCCACCCCGATTTTGGGGTGCCCTCCGTGAGGGGGGGTGGAAGCAAGTTGGGGTTCACCCCCCTCCCCCAAATCCTGCTCGTTCCCATGGCAACGCCGGATGCGAGGGGAGCCGCCCATTGGCTGCCGATGATGTCACCTCAAGGGCGGGGCACCCCCACCCCAAAAAAAAGAGGGTGGGGGAGGG
>VWPU01001405.1:0-14875 GCA_013398955.1 Callaeas wilsoni | reverse complement strand
CGGCGCCTGCGCAGTGCGGCAGCGCGGGAGGAGGGCGCGGAGGCGGGAGCCGCCGCTGAGGGCGGCGATCGCCGGCTCGGCCCCGGGGCTCCTCGGCGGGGCGGCTCTGTGCCTTCCCCCGGGCCTGTGGTGGGCAGAGAAAGGCCCTGCCTCCCGCCAGGTCCCCTCTGGAAAACAGCACTAACTTAAATTAAGTATCTTCTGGTAAAACTTGTTTCCTCACCTCAGTTTGTCGTCGCGTCCTCAGACTGGCGCCGGCAGCGGGAGATGAGCAGGGACCTCAGAGGCAGGGGCTGCGCCCGGGGCAGAGGCTTCCAGGGCTGGCGAGGAGGCGGATGGCGAGGAGGCGGATGGCGAGGAGGCGGATGGCGAGGCAGAGGACAGAAAGGAGAGCCCAAAAGGATGCCCGAACCTGGTGAGCCAGCCTCTGCTTTCCGAAGCTGTAATGCTTTTCTTTCAACGCACTGTGCTAGGCAATTACAGCTGTTTGTCTCCCGTGGTCAAAAGAATCACTGAGAATAAGACTTGCAAAATTTCATTATCCACATTCTTCCAATCCACATCAAATTTTTTGTTTTTTCTTCCCTCAGCAAAATCTCGACTAGTCCAATCTACGATGGACCAATTTATTCCCTATAAGGGCTGGAAACTTTATTTCTCTGAAGGTATCTTTTAGACCAAAATTATATATAGCAAGTATTTAATTTTTTTTTTCTAAAATTGGTTATATGTAGTGTTAGTAGAGTTGCAAGTTCAATAAAGAAGAACCAAAATTTCATATATAAAAACATAAATACCATAAAGACTTCACTCTTGTGATATACTCTAATCTCTGCGATCGTTACTGGGCTACTGTGGAGATCTATGATCTTAATTTTGCAATGCAGAAAAACAATGGAAGGAAACTTAACCTGGTTCTATATTTTGTGAAGTGGAAGGAATTACTTCTGTCACTAATGTGGTGTGTTTCTAATTAGTTTACAATGACAAGTCTCCTTTTGTCCAGAAGACTCAAGCCTTTGAAAAGTTTTTCATGCAGCGCATTGAGCTTTATGACAAGGTAAAAACAAACCCAAACATATCCCACCCCAACAACCTGTTGTCGATACAGGCACACTACAAATTCTGAGTGGTTTTTTCCATTAAAAGTAACATCCATCAGAGACCTGAAACACTTAGGATGTAACTTGGATGTGCTGGGCTTCCAGTTTGAAGTGTATTTTATCATTTACGATGTTTCCCAGGATGAAATAGAAAGAAAAGGAAGCATTCTCGTGGATTATAAGGAGCTAATCCAAGACAGAGGACTGGCTAAATCGATACCAGATATATCCACTGAGCTGAGGGATATGCCTCAGAAAATACTGCAGTGCATGGGCCTGGCGATTCATCAGGTAAACACGAGGTTCTGATACACGGAAGCATAACCCTCACAACAAACAAGAATCAGTGACACTTAGAGGCAATTATGTTATAAACCCCAAATCTCTGTGGTTTTCTGTCTTAGGGGAAATTACTGTTTGTTTAAAACTCAGATCCTTTAATCTCTCCCCTTCCTGTACGACCCACAAAGTCACATTTTGCAGTTGCTTTGGTCTTGGTGCATTTGGCTTATTCATCATTGAAGCAGTTGACTAAAACCAAATGTAGTCCTGACATCTATGCCTCTCCCTACTGGGAGTTCTAATTCCTGTGGGCATCTGTGTCCCGCTTCCTGTTCCACCCAGGTGCTCACCAAGGACCTGGAAAGACACGCTGCAGAGCTGCAGGTGCAGGAGGGATTGCCCCTGGAGGGAGAACCTATCATAAACGTGCCTCTCATCCATGCCAGGTAATGGGTGCTGGGCTGTTGTTCTTTCCCAAGGAAGAGCTGTTTGCTTCCTGACTAATCCTTGCCAGCATCCGTGCATGGTGCTGAAGGCTTGTGTGCTTATGGGAAAACAGGGCTCTGTGAGGCTTTTTCAGAAGAACACTCTACATTTTGCTTTTGTCTTCCCCATGACTTCATGTCCTTGTGAAGAAAAAAAGTGAAATGAAACCTCCTTGTAAGCTGAACAAACAGCTCGAACTAGAAAAACTTGTAAGTGGAGAAGTGGCTTATAAGTAGAACAATTATTCTATAAAACAAGTATTGATTAAAAGCAGAACTATTCAAATTTCTGTTGACTGGAAAAGTTTATAACGAAACAAGTCCTTAGAACTTCTTTTCTTTATCAGAAGTAATGGCATCTCAGACTTCAAGGGTCTGAGGGAACTGGGTGTATAAGCCCTGTTGGAGTTCAAATGGAGCGTAAATTACTTTTTAAATTTTTGGGTTTTTATGGTTTTTAATTCCCTGCTGGTGGTGGCAGAGCCATAATAAAACTTCGGTCCTTCTGTGCTGCAAGTCTAAGCTCCAGTCTTTATCCAAAACAATGGAAAGAGACAGTTATGGATGACCACAAAGTAATGTATTGCTAGGCCAGAGGTGTCACTGGATAAGCAAACTGTACTGCTTGAGGCTGTTGAGGTCGATTCACATTCCGCCTGTGGAGAATATTGAAAGTTCTGCTGCTTTCTAGAACGAGAATCAAAGACTGTGCCATGGGTCTGCCGAAAAAATACTTCTGAGCGTTTTTTTCTGGATTACTGTTTTTAATCGGGAGGAGGATTTTTTTGTCTGTTTGTGTTCGGATGGGTTTGGGGGTTGTTTTTGTCCTCCATTTCTGTGCGCTGATGCTGAACTTTGGTGCAGGGTGTACAACTACGAGCCTCTAACCCAGCTGAAAAACGTGAGGGCCAACTGCTACGGCAAATACATCGCCCTGCGCGGCACCGTGGTGAGGGTCAGCAACATCAAACCCCTGTGCACCAACCTGGCCTTCGTCTGTGCCTCCTGTGGGGATGTGCAGGCTGTTCCTCTCCCTGATGGCAAGTACACCCTTCCCACCAAGGTAAAACCGTTGAATTCATGCTTTTTGTTGTGTTTTGACAAAAAGCAGCACTGCTGGTATTAAAGAAAAAAAAGTCTTTAAAGCTAGGTTAAACAACTTACACATTGAAAAATAATTAAACATACCATGTAACTTTTCTTACTTCAGACCCTTGTTACTTGTAAAAAATGTATGCTGCTGGAACAGGATATCTGACAAGCAATACATAGAATTTCCCTGAAATCTGGAAAAAATATTATCTCTTTTAATTTCCATTTCACCTGTTATGTTTAAAAAGACTCTTCCACCTTGCCATGGTGGTTTTCTACGTTTACATTGTTTGTTTGTTGTTTAGAACTTTCTATTTTAATTTTACTTTTTATTATCTGGACTTAAAAAAATCATTAGACGTAGGACAGTGCCTGGTTATTTTATGTTTCTGATGTGCTGGAGTGGAAATTATCTCTGCTGGAACATCTGTGGGTATTAAACAACAAATTGAAAACCAACCAACCAAATTAAAAATACCACTCAACAAAGACCAAACAAACAAACCCAAACCACAAAACAAACAAACCAACCCAATGGTAAAAAACACCCACTACCTCCTTTTCTCCCCCTGCCCTTCCCCAGTTCAAACCAGTTCACGAAGGGGATCACACAATTCAGCTGTATTTGCTCTAACAGCTATGAGTCAGAGTTCAGGTGTCTGTGCGTGGTAGATCCTCATTAATCCTCATTAATTATGTACATCCTAATTTGTAGCGCTACTTTAACTGGCTTTTTTCCTGGAATGATACTGAATTACATTGCTTCGCTTTCCTTTTTTTTTTCTTTTTTTTTTTTTTTTTTTTTCTCCAAATCAAATAAGGCAATTTCACCTTAGGGCTTTAAAAAAGGCTGGGAATGAATCAGAATTCCTGTTGTTGCAGTGCCTTGTTCCCGAGTGCCGGGGCCGGTCCTTCACAGCTGACAGGAGCTCTCCTCTAACCACCACAGTGGACTGGCAGTCTGTCAAGTAAGCACAAAAATGTGATATGACAGGACACTCAAAAAGTGACACATTACACTGAGTGAGTTTAATAATCTTATTCTCCTGCAGCAAGCACTCTCCAACATTTGCATCACAAAGCAGTTGTTTTATCCAAGCACTGGTATACTTTGTAACCTACCCTGTAATAGTTTCCTGGAAATTCCTGCTGCCCTTACAGAGCTCTTGGAGAGATGCAGTTTGTGCTCTTTGCCGCTTTTCTCGATCGTTTCTAGTTGTGTCTATGATTTAACGATTCCCTTTAACGAGCTGTGAGTCAGCTAGAAAAGCCCTATGAGGTTAAATTGGTCAGCTGTGCCACTTGACCTGAATGAACTGGAAGTAAACTGGAGGGTTAAAAACCTTAGTTTGAAGTGATACTCGTTTAAAAACTTGTGCTGATGTTAGCGGCTCCAGAGGGCGCTGGTTATCACAGCTTATCACAGCCAAGCTGGGCTTGGCTTCCAGGAAATCTCAGTGCTCCAAGTGCAGAGCCAGAGCTGGAACTTTCACAACCAGAGAGAGTGAACTACTCTTCTTGTTACGGTCTGAGAAATTCCTTGGGCTTTTCCAGACTTGGAATACCTATTAAGAATTCATGAGGGCTATAATGTCTGAGCTCTTCTTTTTTTTAATGTGGGTCCCTTTTACTTCACGTACTGTGCTTATTTCTACATGAACGCGCTCATCAGTGGTAGAAAATCTGAATTTCAACTCGGAGTTCATAGTTACTGCATTTCTGGGTTTTATGCAAAATTTATACCCACTTAGTGAAGTGTGACCTGAAAAAGATGCCTAGAGCTGCGGGTGGTGTGTGCTGCAATTGGATTGGAAAGTGCTGCACGGTGTCCAAGCTCCCCCTCGTGTGTTGCAGGGTGCAGGAGCTCATGTCAGACGACCAGCGGGAAGCAGGACGGATCCCGCGCACCATCGAGTGTGAGCTGGTCCAGGATCTCGTGGACAGCTGTGTCCCAGGAGACATGGTCACAATCACAGGCGTAGTGAAGGTGTCAAGCACCGAGGAAGGTGAAGTAGAGCATCTGAGAACTCCTTTTTCCTGCTGTGGGGGTTTTTTGGTGGTGCTTACACAAGAACAACAGCAGTCACTCCCCTTTAAGTGCATAAAGTGTAAATGCCTTCAGAAGTCACCAAACTTTTACAATGAAGAGTTATTTTAGGGCATTATTTGCTTAACGTTTTCCCTTCAATATCTCCTTCAGACATCAGGACAACTGTCACACTTGTGGAGTGTGAAAGAGAGTTATCTTAGTTTAATCTCCCTAGAGAAATTTTTCAACAATTCTTTTCCTTTTTTTTCCTTTTTTTTTGAAAGTGAAGAAATGTGTTGTGCACTGCTCAGAAAGAATTCATCGCAGATAACTGCAAGACTGTTTTACTCTGAGACTTCATTCTCTGCTCAGTAATCAATCTATAGAGAAAATGATTAATTATTAATTGATAATTAGTGATTCATTTTTAAGCTACATGTTTAATGCTTCTGCACCATGCATCTTTTTTTCCCTCAAAATATTGAGCAGAAACATTTTATATTCAACTTTTCTCTGATGACAATAATGTAATAATTTAAAATCCCTGGAAAAATGTATTTATTCTGGGATGAAATTCTCTCTAGATATATATCCTCCAATTCAGGAAAATATTTATTGTGTACATAAGTAGAGGGAACTTAAAAGAACAAACGTAACCAGAAACTTATTTTGCATCAATTTTACAAAGTGCAGATGTTCAGTACTTAAATATGAACATTTTGCACATGGCTGTACATGGTATTTCTGAATTACTCTATGCCGTTTGTAGATAACATGAGTACTTATTGATGGAAAAAATGCTCCATCATCCTTTCTCAATTTTTCTGACAGGAGCTTCTAAAAATAAGAATGACAAGTGTATGTTCTTATTGTACATTGAGGCAAATTCTGTCAGCAACAGTAAAGGACAAAAACTAAAGAATTTTGATGATGAGACTTTTCAGAGATCGTTCATGGAGTTTTCCCTTAAAGACCTCTATGCTATCCAGGAAATTCAAGCTGAGGAAAATCTGTTCAGGCTCATTGTGAAGTAAGTTGTGTCAGACCTAGACTGGGTCTAGGATTAGACATGAATCTGTGTGACCTTCAGACAAACGTGACAGCTCATCCTAAAGCTGTGAAATGTCTGAGCCTTCTGCCATGGAAGCCACCAAGATCTAACAAACTGCAGTGGGCAAGAGACTTGGGAGGGAGTGAAAGTATTGCAGTGGGGATGCTGGGACTTTGGGAGGGGTTTAAGGATACAGGAAGTTACCTGTGTTCTAGTTCAACCTTAGACAGAAAGCTCTGGGTAAAAAAGCAATTAGTTAATTTTGTTCCTCACCGTGTAAATTCGACTTACAAGTACCATTTTGTCCTCTGCTTTTCTACGGTGGAGGAGAGAAGTGCAAGAACTGAGCAGAGGGTGTGAAAGACCCTCAGTTCAGACTAAAAACTACTCTTCTGGCTGGGGTGTCCCTCAGGCCCTCCCAGTGGAGTCAAAGAACACAAAACTGGCACTTTAAAAGGAGGGTTACAGTAGTTACTTGATTAAGAGAAGAATAGGTGCAGATACCACTGGGAAGCTGGTTCTCCTTTGTTTTTGTGGGGACTCAAGTGAAAGGCTTTTCTTATCTCAATAATTTCTGGTTATCCAAAAATTTCAAGAAATTTGATGCTGCTGATTTCTGTTGGAAATACAGCAACAGCTACTCAAGGGTTTTATAACTTTATTAAGGTATTCTGTGATGAGAGAGAGGACAAGTGATTATTTATAGTAAGACATGATCTGTCTTCCACTTATGTTACCTTGTGCTTTGCTTTCCAGCTCTCTTTGTCCTGCAATCTATGGCCACGAGGTAAGTCATTTAACAACTCTGCTTGCAATTCCAGTTTGAAATGTTTGTGCCTCATTCAACTCCTAAAGGATTCACAAAGCTCATCTGGGACAGGGGGAAGGGGCAGGGACTGTTTTTACAGGTGACTGTGGCTCACAGTCTCCTGGTGCCAGGGAAGTGGCAGCCTTATACCCTTAAGTTCAGTGACGCAGAAGGAAAGGCTTTTACAGCCAGTTCTAGGGAGCTGTCAGTGTTGGTCACCACGATCAAATACTTACCAGTGTTGGCCTGTACCACAACAGATTGTGAAGGCAGGCTTGGCCCTGGCCTTGTTTGGAGGATGCCAGAAGTTTGTGGATGACAAGAACAGAATCCCAGTGCGAGGAGATCCACATGTTCTGATTGTTGGAGATCCAGGATTAGGAAAAAGTCAAATGTTGCAGGTATGGTTTCCTTTATTACTATTTCTGTGTTCCTCTGTTTCCAAGTTATCTTGACTTGCAGTCATGGTAGGATAACTGTGCTAAGACCAAAGGGTTGACTGAGCCTGGCTGGAGCTATCTTTTCATGTAGGATGCCTCAAGTATAGGATAGTATCCAAAAGGCTCTCCTACTGGCCTCTCCTTCCAGGGAGCCTGTTAAAACACCAAAGCAGGTATCCTTGGTCAGGTCCATGGGCTTTCAAGGACAGGCTTACAGACTTGCTGTCCTGCTCTTACATAGTTCTTTCCACCAACCCTTTTCCCCAGTGAGGAGGTTCACTCCTTCCTTTCTTCATGTAGCTGGTCCATTGTGAAATAAAGTAATTAATCTTTGAACAAATGCAGCTTTAAATACCATGTAACTCTCTTCCTGTGAGGTTTAGTTCCATTCCTTACCCTATTTCTGTGTTGCTAGCATAGATCTTGGCTTTTTGGGAAAGAGACCTGCTGCCGTGTTCGGATTTTGATCTCAGTAGGCATTTCTGCATGACTATGACAACTAGTAATAGATTTTTTTTCCCCTTACACTGAGTGATTTTTAAATTCCAGGTCTTTTTCCATGGTTACTGTGAAGTGAAGGAGAGAGAGAGTTCACCTAGACCTTCTTTAGAAAGTCTTGAGTCTTTCTAATGCGGACCTGTTAGGTTATGATATGATTTGCAATAACTTAGCCAAAGTGATGGATTTGCATGCAAGCATCTTAATAAACAAAATTTTAGAATTTATTCTTTTGTTGAATGGGGACTCTCCAGAATAGAGTACCTGATTTGTTTGTTCACATTGTTACTTAAAAAAATAATGCCATTCAAGAAAAGTTACTCCTACTGCTTTGCAGATGTCTCTTGGAGTTGCAAGGAGTTATAGCTTTACTGTTGGGCCGTGTTCAGAAGAAAGAAACAAATTTGGGTTTACTTTGAGTTGTTTCTCTAGAATGAGGCTTATGAAATTCTTCACTTTGGGGAGGGAAAAAATATTTGTTTCTCTTCTAGGCCGTGTGTAACATCGCTCCTCGAGGTGTGTATGTTTGTGGTAATACTTCCACCAGCTCTGGCCTGACTGTTACACTGTCTAGAGATGGCACTTCTGGAGATTTTGCCTTGGAAGCTGGTGCCTTAGTGCTTGGAGATCAAGGTAATCCATGTAATGCCACAGGTTCTGTGTAGCCGTATGTGAGGGGCAGGAGTGTGTGTCTAAGCTGAGACTAAGCTTAGCCAAAGTGCTCGCTTAACTGTGGACTAAAAACGTCTATTTGAAGTATGATACTGGGTTTCCACACCGTGGGAAGTTCTGAGCTGCTCCAGTGACTTCTCTGGGGTCAATTCCTGCTTTCCTAGAGTGTAGTAAAACTTGAGTTCTGCAATTCACATACCAGACTTACTGTGTCAAAGAACTGGGATTTTTTTTGTTCAGGAATCTGACTTGATGTCAGCTGCTGGACTCTTACTGGTTTTGAAAAAGGGCTCACTTATGAGATTTGTTGTCTATTTTTAAAAAGCTTGTTTTGTCATCTTAATGAATAATCAAAATTCTGCATCCCCAAGTCAGGCTGAGTTCATAGTGGTTTGGCTGCATTACCATGGAATGAAAACAAAGCTGGCTGAAATGGAGACTTTACCTGATGTCTCCTGCAGTCCCTAGGGTTCTAAGCTGGACTTCTGATGTAGCACTGGATTGTAGCACACACTTGTCCTTCAGTTAATGTGTTGTCTGATAAGTCTTTGTGCTGTTTCAATTGCTTCCAGGAATTTGTGGAATAGACGAATTCGATAAGATGGGAAACCAGCACCAGGCTTTGTTGGAAGCCATGGAACAGCAGAGCATCAGCCTGGCCAAGGCAGGCATTGTTTGCAGCCTGCCAGCCCGGACTTCCATTGTTGCTGCAGCAAACCCGGTTGGAGGACATTATAACAAAGCCAAAACAGTGTCCGAGAACCTAAAGTGAGCGCTTTCTGAAATGCTGCTTTTATAGGTCACGTTCAGAAGTAGATGCTTCTGGCAGCCTTGTGACTTGTGTACAATTGCTTTCTACTTTTTTGGAGTGTGAACACAGACTTTATTAATTTTTAGTGGCCTTTGAGAGAGAAATTGCTGTTCTACTTTATTCTGAATGAGCACAACAGGATCTTTTAGGTGTGTTTGAAGTGGAACAGAGTTGCTGTAACTTTTCCTCTTCTCCAAGCACTGTGTGGTTCCTTGTCTTTCCTCCAGAATGGGGAGTGCTCTGCTGTCAAGATTTGATCTGGTTTTCATCCTGCTGGACACCCCGAACGAGGACCACGACCACCTGCTGTCCGAGCACGTGATGGCCCTGCGGGCCGGCCGGCACGCAGCCTGCAGCAGCGCCCTGGTGACCCGGGCCAGCTCCCAGGAGCGCTCTGTCCTCCAGGCGCCGTCAGATCGACCCCTGCTCGAGAGGCTGAAGGTGGGACCTGTCCTGAGGCTGCTGCACGAGATGCTCTAAAGCAAGTTTGCTGCGTTGGGTTTCAGTAGAGAACTACAGAACTGGGCTGGGGGTAATAGTTCGATATAACATGATCTGCGATGGAGTATTGTATCCAAATAAAGCAGCATGGAAACAAATCCTTGGGCATTTGCAGCTCCATGGATTTGGGAAGTATGGGAGAGGAGGCACGTTTCTTACTAGACTTCAGTGATGGCTTTGAGAACTTACATTGTCAAATTCCAGGTCTTGGGAGAAATACTCCTACTGGAGCTACATGCACTTTTGGAAATGGGATATCAGCAGTGATGGCTTAGTCTTCTGTGGAGCTGTAACAATTGGGAATTTGGATTTTCTCTTTTTGAGAAAGGATTTAACTTTATAATGAATCCCAGTTGGCACTTCTTATCATTGCAGATGAGAAGCCTTGGCTGCTTTCTCTGAAATGGCCAAGTGTGTGTGTTTACGTGTCTGAGCATAGTGTGGGGTACTATTGAAGTACACTGTTCCTATACAAAGCACAAAAGCCCTCGTAGTGATGACTTCACCAGATAAAGCACAAAGATGATGATTTGATATTAAATTTTTTGTTGTATAGAATTCTGACAGACAGAAATCTAACTCTTTGTAATGGTGCTAGATCTCAGCAGGAGAAAACTTTGATGCCATTCCCCATCAGCTGCTGAGGAAGTACGTCGGATACGCTCGGCAGTACGTCCACCCAAACTTATCTCCAGAGGCTGCACAAGTCCTCCAGGAATTCTACCTCGAGCTCCGGAAACAGAACCAAGCAGCAGACAGCACCCCCATCACCACGAGGCAGCTGGAGTCCCTGATTCGACTGACAGAGGTAAATGCAAGCTGGAATGCTTAAGGGGTTGAAAGCAAAGAGATTATTCCTAAGGTACTGCCCAAATCCTATAATTTTTTACAGCTTATCCACCACTATGCTTTTTTTGTTTCATTTTAAAAAAAAAAAAAAGTGAGAATGCAAGAGGCTTAGAAGTGCTTAAGAGCTACTGCTCCTTAAAACTTCTTAGAAAGGAAAACACCCTTGAGGAGATGGAAAGAGAATCTATCACATTCCCCAAAAGGAGAAAAAGTAGGTTCAGGCAGGAACAACCTGCTGCCCACCTTGAACTTAGAATGCTTCTGTTTTCCCTAACACTGCCTCAACAGCGCTGTTTGTGATCTGCTGCTTCACAAGGCTACACTGCCAAAAAGCAAATAAACTCCAAGCTACAGCCTGAAAGTGCAAGTATGCAGGAGGTGACGTTGACACGCTAACAAAAAATAGAAAAATCTTCCTCTAATCCTGTAGGCTTAGGTTCTACCTCTGCTCCTAAAATTTGTGCTTGTAGCCCTCGCAGAGTGATTGTAGCCCTTTTTCACATCAGCTATGATATATCTTAAATGTTTGTGGGCGTTTTTTTCCTCTTTTAAGGCACGATCAAGGCTGGAATTAAGAGAGAAATCTACCAAGGAAGATGCTGAGGATGTAATAGAGATAATGAAATACAGGTAATAGAAAACACTGCTTTAAAAATAAATAAAGCATCACAGTGCTATTCATTTGAAACTTTTTGCTTTACATATTCGAACACAGTGAAGAAATCACGTTATCAAGCTTAGGCCCGTGATACTAATATTTGGATTTGTTAGCTGCTCTTTAAAAGCTGACAGCAGCCCCAAGTCAAATACAACTGCCTAGGCTCGTGAGTTTTGTGATCACAGTGGTTCTGTGTGTCTGTGCACAGTAACGCGGACGTGAGGCTCTGCTGAAGGGTTTTTTCTCCCCTGTGATTACTCTCTGGTACAGAGAATAAAAAATTAAAGTTTAAAACTGGAAGATTTGGATGAATGCTTAGTCTAAGTTCCCTAGAGAGTGACTTGATAGGGGGTGGTTTTCTACGTAGCTCCTGAAAGCCCTCTCAAGCAGTTATGTTTTGGGATTTTGAGAATCAAATGTATGTTGGCTTTTATCTCCCGCTGATCTTTTTGTAACCGGTTTGTAGCATGCTGGGGACCTACTCGGATGAGTTTGGAAAACTGGACTTCGAGCGTTCCCAGCACGGGTCTGGGATGAGCAATCGCTCGCAGGCCAAGAGATTCGTGTCTGCCCTGAACAGCGTTGCAGAAAGGACCTACAACAACCTCTTCGACCTGCAGCAGCTGCGGCACATCGCCAAGGAGCTGCAGATACGGGTGAGCTCGGAAGCAGCCGCCGCAACACCACCGAACTGCCACACCACTCACGGGTATTTACTGCCGAAGGGAGAGCAGCAAAGGCACCTCTGTTGTGCCTCTCTGCGGTGGCAGAAATAACCAATTTACTGCTGTTAGGCTGGGCAGAGTCCCTGAAGGGTCTCTGTAAGGTTCACTGGCCTCACAGCTGTTTGCAACAGCAACTCCTTGCGCTGGTAAGGGCCGATTCTACTTCTGAGGCTGGTTCTGAGCAACATTCTGGTTTGGTCTGTGAAAGGCAGTGTTGGTTTCAGTGTTTCACTCCCTCTGCCTCACCTATTTTTGTTCCCAAATTTAGACCTGTGGTGTCCATGCTCTATTTCGGCAGTGCAATGATGTTTCTGCATGACCTCCTCTGGATTAAATATGCTTTGCAGGTTTTCATTCCTGCTCCAGACATCCTAAAGCTGTATGTTAAAGGAACAGCATGTAGGACACATGGCCACAAATGTATTCTGCCCTGTAATTGATTTGCATTTTGTACTTGTGGGGGCTTCAGCCAAACAGAATTACTGATAGCTAATTCTACTTTTTGCTCCATCGACTACTTACTAAATTTAATTTAATTAACTCTAATTCTCCCTTCATATATAGAATATTTTTTGCCCATTCAAAGTTTTATTCCTGGAAATCAGGGAGAGTTGTAGGAAGCATGCTTTTCTGTGGTAGATACTTCTGTTTCAGAACTGGAATTTATACATATGTAAGTGCATCCTTTCTGCATGTCATAAAGGAGCGACTGCTACCTCTGTGTAACACCGCAGTAAGAACAGTGTGTAAGCAAAGCACAAAAGGGGGGGACTGATGGCATGAGACCTCCTGGCAGGTGAACAGTTTGATAAGGAAACTGAACTATTCTTAGCCCACTTTATTTCACTAAGTTCTTCTAAATGGTTTGTGTTGCTTTACATCAGGTAAGATGTCATTCTCCAATCTGATATTTGTGTCTTTGTTTTCCCAGGTGGCTGATTTCGAGAGCTTTATTGGATCCCTAAATGATCAGGGTTATCTTTTGAAAAAAGGTTCAAGAATTTATCAGCTTCAGACCATGTGAGAAGAGTCACTGTGATGAACTTCCTTGGGATGATCGTTCCACCGGACCGATGGACCTGCAGCAGGGAGGCACATCCTGAGCTGAGCTGCACCTGGCACAGCACTGGTGTTTGCTGGGGTGGAGATTCTCCTGCAGAAAATTAAATTGGAAAGCTGCAGCAGGACAAACTGACACGTGGTATTGCTGCCTGGCTGATCCTACAGGTCTGCGGTTCCAAATGGGACTGTGCAGGGCTACAACGCACCTCATCGTCCTCGAGGAGTGGAAGGCGTGTTTTTACACTGGCATTATTACAGTGCCACAAGAGATTTTACTTCTCAAAGAGATGCTGGACCCACAAATTTCAACACAGAAATATTTCATGAGAGGATGACGTGAGCTGTACTTTCAGCACTGTAGTTCATTTAAAGTCTAGAAATGTTTCCAAAAAGTTTGTGAAGCTTCATGTTGGGACAACACCATTTTACTGCTGTTACCAGATGACACTCTACTGAAACTGACTTGATTTTCTGCTTTGAAACTTGGTCTTTGAAGCCGAGGTTTTATTTGAAATCCAAGTCTGATTTAAGAAAATATCCTTATTACAATATTTAATTTGTAAAGCAGGGACTGGATTTTGACTTTCATTAAAGTTTATATATGAGAAGTATTATTTGTTCAAGGCTGTTTAATGGCCACTACACTATCTGTAACACCAGCAGGTTCTGTTTGTTTCTGTGTAACTGTTCCTGGCACAGAACAATGCGTGTTCACCACGAGTGAAGTGCTGAATGTTTCCTGACTTTGATGAAATCAGAGTCATGGTCTGGTGCAATAAAATAGCATCAGAAGAAGCTTCCAGCGTTAAGAATTAAAAAACCACACGCACCAACACCCCCCCCACCCCCAAAGAACAATGTATTTTTAAAAATCAAGGATGCAGTGCTGATTCTTCTGTTCTCCCTCTTTTATTTCTCAGGTAAGATATGATAGATCAAAAAAAGCAGAATTACTGATGCTTAGTGCCTCATCTTCTAATTTAAGGGACATCAGGGTCTGATGTGCACCATGCTTCCACAGCCATTTGGTACCAAAATACAAACTTTAGATGTCAAAGAACACGTCAACCTTTTCAGTGCTGCCTAAGTGGGAATCTACCCCAGTATCTACCCCAATATATTTGAAACTGAAAACCGGTCTGACAGATTAGTCAGATTTCATACTTAAATGCTTTAAGTATGAAATTATAGTTCTACATCTGAACTCTCAGGGGGCAAGGTCTGCTCTGTCAACTAATCGGAGGTAGGTGTTAGATAGTGATTTTAGCTTAATACAGTGTTGGGGGATAGGAGCGTGCCTCAGGAGCAAATGAACGACTGCACCTGCAAAAGTAAACTCATTCCTGTTTCTCCTTGAGATAGAGTAAACGCGGGCAAGCGCGGGCCAGAAGCAAGTACCGAGCACAAGAGACCACCTGCGCTCTCTAGGAGGTCTCTTAAGACAAAGCAAACCTTCTTCCCCTTCCTCCCTCAAGGTGCTTCTCCGAGAACAGCGCGGCCCCACACCGCCGACCCGCCGTGAGGAGGAGCGGGATCAGCCCAGGCAGCCGCCCGCCAGGCCGCTATGGGCACGGCTGTCCGCGCCCGGGGGCTGCCGGGGGAGAGCCTGGGCCGGGAAAGCGGCGGGAAAGCGCGTTCCACCGGACCCGGCTTCCAACTCCGCCGCCGCGGGTGGCCGCCTGCCGTAAAGCGCGCGGCCCGGCGGAGAGGCGGGGCTGACGTAAAGCGCCGCAAAAGGTCGCGCGTCCCCGGCAGCGCTCGCGGCACACGCGCCGCGCGCGGCTCGCGCGCCGTGCCCAGTCCCGCGGG
>VWPU01001402.1:3591-17906 GCA_013398955.1 Callaeas wilsoni | reverse complement strand
CAGACCCTGAGCTGCAGCTCCTGCCCTTCTCCTGCCACCAGCCCCGCCTTGCTCCGTGCGCCGCTTTCCGTCCTGGCCTGTTTGCTCCAAGGAAATGGGGAGGAGGGAGGAGTGGCTGCTGCCCTCTTCCTTCGGGAAATCAGAGTCAGCCTCGGCCGGGAGAAAAGGGTCATTAGGGATCGAGGAAGCAGGAGAGTAAGGAAGGGGTGAGGTGGGATGGGATGGGATGGGATGGGATGCGATGGGATGGGATGCGATGGGATGCGATGGGATGCGATGGGATGCGATGGGATGCGATGGGATGCGATGAAATGAGACAGGATGAGACTGGGAGGGGACAGGATGGGATGGATAACTTCCCTGAGGAATGCTGGAGGGAATCAAGAGGGATTTTCTCACCTTGAGTCCTGCAATCCTCTTTGAGGGAGCTCTCAGAGATGCTGTGCAAAAGTAACACCATCAGTCTCCACAACTTTCTCCCACCCTTCAGAAGGATTTTCCAGCTCCTCAGCACTAAGTCCCCCTCAGTGCCTCCCAGCCCAGTCTCTGGCACCCTGCAAGATGGAAACTGGGGCCCAAACCTGCCTCGGGCTTCGACACCACTGAGATTGGAGGACGAGCAAGGTGAAGCTGCAGTTTCTTCTTCTGCAAAGGTCAGGTGGCAGCAGGTGACACCCACAGGGGATCTCCATACTTGGCAGGAGGGTGTCCTGCACTTTATAAATAGATATTTATTTTCTAAACCCAACGTGGAGCAGGAATTGGGATCAGGAGGAGGCTGACAGGGAGTTTAAAGCAGGGAGGTCCCAGAGCCATGGGGAGGTTCTCATCTGTATTTATGTGTGGCCATTCCCTCTGATCTCCCTGAGATAGAACAAATTGATCCCTGTGGTTTAGGGAATGCGATACCCAAATTGCAGACACAAATTTAAGTCTTTTCAATCTCGCATCCCCATCCCTCAGCTCGGGGAGGTGCAGGAAGTCTCGCTGACTCCATAAAGTTCCAGGTGCTGATGTGCCCGGCTCCGAGCAGCCTCATCTGTCTCGATGGCAGCAATGAGCCTGCAGGACCTTGGATTTATCCTCATTTTTTTGGCAGGCATTGAAACTTTGTGCATCAAACAAGAGGCGATCCTGCCTCAGCACAATGGGAGCACGGTGCTCTGGGTGTCCTGGGACAGGCTGTTCCAAGGATGAACGGGGAAAGAGTCAGTCCTTCACAGATTTACCCAGCTGGGCATTAGCCTTGCATTAAAGCCTCCCATCCCTGGCTTAATGCAGCTTGATGACTTGTTTCCCCTCCTAATTGCTGCTTGGCTACCAGCAGCTCCTTCCATCAGGTTATTCCGCAGGATGCCTGGGTGTTTTCCTGCCGGGCTACAATTAATTCACAAACCACTGGAGTGCAGGAACAGTTTAAGTGGTCTCCCCACATCGCATTACCTTGCACTTCTCTTTGCTGAATAACAGCTCCCAGCCCATCTCCCAGAGATCCTGCCTTCCCAGCCTGGTTTCTCTCCAGCCCCTTTCCACTTCAGTAATGTAAATATTTAGATCAGAGCAGAAAATGCTGTTGTCACAAAGCTTCTTTTCTTTCCTGTGTTGAAGTTGTTGAGCAACCACCATTTCCCTGCTTCTTCCAGTTTATTGTGAGGAATGCAGGCATTGATGGGTGGGTCCCAAAGGCTGATGACCATACAGAATTCTATTGGTTGTGATCCCAAAGGGAATTCAGCTTTGTAAGGGAAGTCTGAGGCCTGAAATGGGGAGTTTGGGGCACTGCTGGACAGCTTCGCTCAGAGCAGCTGAGGCCTTCCCAGGATCATTCAATCACAGAAGGTTTGGGTGGGAAGGAACCTCAAAGATCACCAAGTCCACCCCCTGCCATGGGCAGGGACACCTTCCATAGACCAGGGCTCCATCCAGCCTGGCCTGGAACACTTCCAGGGATCCAGGGGCAGCCACAGCTTCTCTGGGCACCCTGTGCCAGGGCCTCCTCATAGGGAAGAATTCCTTCCACATATCCCATCCATCCCTGCCCTCTGGCAGTGGGAAGCCATTCCCTGTGTCCTGTCCCTCCATCCCTCATCACAAGTCCTTCTCCAGCTCCCAGTGAGTCTTCCTTGACAACTGAAGTCCCACAAACCCCGAGCCCTCTTGTGCCCACTCTAAGTTTTCCAGGCTGCTCAAATCAAGGGTTACTTTAGAAATAATTGTTGCTAAAATTGCGGTGTTGCTGCTGTCCTTGATTTGCTGCTCTGTGTGACACTTCAGCCTCGGCTCTGATGTCTCTGCAGCTCTGAGAACTCCCTGTGGAATTAAACACAGTCCTGTGGTCCTCAGCCATCCGTCAGTCACGGAATTGGAGAATACATGATGGAAGGGACCCACAAAGATCATCGTATCCAGTGAGCCACGATGGCATCAAGTAATGCATCCGTGCTCAGCACACCTGGAGAGGAGGTAAGTGGACCCACACCTGGCATTTGGGGGATGCAGCCCTCCCTCATCCGGGAGAGCTCACGCTCAGCAGAGAATCATGGAGCCCCAGAATGGTTTGGGTTGGGAGGGACCTCAAAGCTCATCCAGTCCCACCCCTGCCATGGCAGGGACACCTTCCACTATCTCAGGGTGCTCCAAGTGCCCATCCAACCTGGCCTTGGACACTTCCAGGGATCCAGGGGCAGCCACAGCTGCTCTGGGCACCCTGTGCCAGGGCCTCCCCACCCTCCCAGTGACATCTCCTGGGGAATGTTGATAAGCAAGACATGGGGCTGGAAAATCAAATAAACCCAAGGTCTGGAGTTTCAGTAGAGTCCCCAAATTGTGGCCAACAGAGGGTGAAGTTGGCGGCACCATCAGTGCTGCACCAAAGCCACTTCGGCCCTGCAGAAAGGATCAAAGCACTGGAAAAGAGCTGCACCCGGCCTGGATCCCGCACCCTGCTGAGGTCCCTCCATCCCGATCCCAAAGGCATTGAGCGATCAGTGCTGGTTTAGGCCCCTTCCTCTGCGCTCCTGAACGTTTTCAGTGCTGATTTGCCAGCGGGGCACGAGTGAGACCTGACTCACTCCCAGTCCCTGGGAGCGCCGAGCGGAGCACAAAGGCAGCGGCCCCGGGAGCGGCTGCCAGAGCGTCTGCAAGCTCTGACTAATCAAAGCAACATTGATTACACGAGTTTTGCAAAGGTTTCTTTGCAGGGATGATGCAGGGAGGCTTTCAAAGGGGCCAGGCTGTCAGGCGCTGGATGGGGGATGTGATATTGAGGCCAGAGATCCTGCAATATTTTCCTAGATTAGAGATTAACGCGCTTCTAATTAATTTTGATGCTGTGTAATATGATAAAGTTGTGTCTTTTTAGTGATGCTGGGCTAGCTCATAATCCAATCTTTAATTATTATCTCTTGCTTTTAAAATAAAGAAAAAGGCTATTACGTTATAATGCCGGCCAGGCAGCGGCCGTCAGGAAGCCGAGGGCTTTGTACATTGATGGAGGCTGTAAATTTAAAGTCTTTCTTTCTATTTAATGAGCTGGATTGTCTGAAGGATCTGACTGGCAAGAGGTTTGAAACTATAAAACCTCCCGGAGGCTGAGCACTGCCTCCCAACCTGGATATCTGGGGAGCGGAGTGGGGATGGGCAGAGGTGCTGGCTGTGCCCTCGTTGAGCTCTGCCAGTGAAGGCAGGGCTGAGAAAGAGCCACAGAAAATAAAGCAAGGGCTGGCAAAAAAAAAAATGCTTTAAAGTGCTCCATCTGCTTAATTTATTAAAAAGGAGACAGAGAGGTGACTTGATTACCATGTCTAAGTAGCTTCACAGGGAGAAAATACCAGATACTAAAGGGCTCTTTAAGCCCTCAGAGAAAGGCAGAATGGGAACAAATAGTTTAAAGGCAGCTACAGAGCAAAGTTAAGTGAGAAACTGCAATTTTTTCCAAAATATTGAGGCTGTGAAAGCATAAAGGCAGGAGGGTTCTCCGAGGCTCTTGACATCTGTGGAACAAGAAGGGACGTCTCTCAAGGGGACACGTGCCAGCACCCAGCTTCCCGAGAGCTGTGGGGCGTAGATCCCCCTGGGGTTTGGGGTGCAGGAGGTCATCTTTGAAAATCAGCCTGAGGACCCCAGAAGCATCGCTCAGCCTCTTCCCAAAATGATGCAAGCAGAGCTTTTTCCATGCCGGCAATCTCCACGATCGAGAGATATTTGTCTTCATTTACCACCAAAGGCATCAGCAATCCTTTCACTTTGTTCTCTCCCTGCGAACAAACAAACAAACCAACCAACAAAAAGCCTTTGCTCCTCAGGAAACTTTTTAACAGTCATGAGGTGTCCAAGGGCCGCCTCAGATGCTGCCTGAGCCGTCTCTCGCTCCCTTTCAACGCTCGGTCTTCTGGGTATGCATTTGTTTGCTTTTGTTTTGCTCTCAAATAAAGTTGTAGCTTTGTTCTTGCCTTTCCAAAAGCCCTTAGTATTCCCGGGGAAAAGCCTGGAAATAAAGCCGCCAGCTCCCGCCAGCCTGACGGGAGCGGACACTGATCAGACACGCGATTCCCCAGCAGTTTTATTTACCAACACCGGGCCCTTATCTCCAGCTCTGCCCAGCTCTGGAGAAGCTCCCCTTGGCCCCGCTGTTCCCCCTCCCAGTCAGAGCCGTGATTTGTGTAACCGACTCTGCCTTAATCTCTCGCCTTGATCAGAGCTTCATCCCACTTAGCTCCCACCTGGCTGAATTTTTGACTTGATAAATTGGATGGGGATTTCGGTGGGATCTCAGGGCCTTCCAGGCTGCTCGTTGCTTGGCTGAACTTTGTCAAACACAAACCGATGCATGATTGTCAAGGGAGATTTGGATCTGGCTAGTCAGAGGCAGCTGGAAAGGCATGACATGGCTCCAGTCCCAGGTTCTGTGCCGGGGTGTGGGATGGGGAGGCGTCAGGCCTCCTCAAAGAGGAAAAAGAGACTGCTTTGACCTTCAGTTCTACTCTCACATCTCTGCTGGAGCTGCTGTGGACACCAGGTCTGATGGAGCGCGGGGCTGATCCGAGAGCGCTGCTCGGATGCGCCGGTGGTGCTGAGTTATGGACGCGCCGCTAATGGCGCAGCCTCGCCTCCCGGGAAAAGGGCTCCAGCTAAATTCCAATCTTTATCTCGCCCATGTAGCCTGCACATACTTATGTGCATCTGTTATATCTAAATATTTATTTGTGGCACACCAGCAGAGGTCCTTTACCTCTCTATTTACTCTGCTTTGAAGTATTGATCTATAATTACCCGTGAGTACCTTGCCTGTAAACATTTCCCTGCAGATGTACTTATAAATACCACTTACCTAAACACCCCCCTGCATTTTCACCTGTAAATATCCCTTGCCAGGAAAGGGCCATGGAAAACTTCTTAAATCAGCCAGAGGAGGAGACTTTCCAGAATATTTTGTGCAGGTGGAGCAGAGCCCGGCTGGGCGCAGGGTGCTGGGGAAAGTCTGAGACCATTTTGTGGTTTCCACCTGTCCCCTCGCAAAAGCAAAAGCTGCTGTTCATTTTTTTTCTGTGGCTGACCTTAAACTTCACTCTTGTCATTTGGGAGGTCATCAGGAGTAATTAGGAAGTCCAGCGATATTCCAGACGTATTGATAATGGCGTTAGTATAGAGCAGCTTTCAGCCTTCAAAACATCGGGGGCATTGGGGACCAGATGTTTGTGAGTGTCTATTAAAGTCATCTGCTCCAAACCGAGCACAAGCATCAGGAAGCCGAGCATGCTCGAGAGCTCCAGATGTTCCAGATGTTGGAACAGATGTTGGCAGAATTTCCCCTATGGTATCACAAAGGTCACAATCTCTGCCGGTGAATCCTCCTCAGATATGGGGATAATTTAAATGACAATGCCTCAAAAACAGGTTCCTGAGGGGACAAAGCATCTTGGGTGTGTTGTGGATAGAAATTTCTGGCTGAGAGCACCAGCTAAAGCCCCAAAGGATGCCAGGCACTGGATCATCCTTAATAACGGAGCCTTGGAGGATGCATAGAAGCCTTCAAGTTTCACCTGAAGAGATGCAGCCCTACGAGCACAGTTACTACCAAAAATGTTATTTTCCATCACCAGATGAAAATCCGGGAGTCTTTTCCCAAGTGCCACATGCTCAGAGGGAGATGTGAGACACTGGATGAGCTGGATGACCTTGAGGAAGGGCACTGGAGGGTGCTGAGTGAGACCAGCCACGGCTCGTCTGCCACCTCCTTGCTCCAGCATCTGATGTGCTTTGGAAGTAAAATTTGGATTTTTCCCTTTGGAAAGATATCTGGTTATGTAAACTAAAAATATTTGGAAAGGGGGAATATTGTCTTCATCCCTGTTGGCTTCATTCCTGATGTTTTCAGCTCTGCCCAAGTCCAGGAGAGACTTGCTTTAAGAGCAGCTCTGAGAGCACAAAGGAACCTTCACCAGGGTCCTGATGCCCACCCTCAGGAGGGAATCTGACCTCTCTGAGGGAATTTGAGCAAAATTCCTGAATGGAGTCAGTCTGGAGGCCCAGAGCTGTAATCCAGGCTTACCCCGTGACTGCCCAGCTATGATTCCTGTTCTCTGCGAGCCCACATCAAATATATTATGGAAAAACAGATCTTGCTTTAACCAAACCTTCTGCTTGGAAAGAGCTTGGAGATGTATCTGATGGGAAGAGCTCTTCTCCAGAAAAATGAGGTGCATGCCTCCTGCAATGCTGGGACTAAACTGGACACTTTCGCCTCAGCCCTTGGATCGCTCTGTGCCTTGATGCTCCGCTTTCTGAACAGAAAAAAAAAAAAAAAAAAAAAAAAGAAAAGAAAAAGGAAAAAAAAAAGAAAAAATTCAAAAGTGTGAGTTTCCATGGATACAAGAGTTCTGTTCTAAAATCTGAGGGCAGGCAAGCTCTGGATTTGGTGTTTCGATGCAGATGCTTGGGTTTAACTTTAGGGGAAGAGGTTGGCTCAGACTGGAGCTGTTTGGAGGGGCTGTTTTTTGGTGTCGGGGGTGTTTTGTAGGGTTTAGGGGGATTCCATTGAAAAGGGGGAAGAAAACCCTCTTCAGTCCTTTACAAAGGAGAAAAACCCACAAACAATGGGAATGGTGGAATTTTCTGGGGCACATCCAGCCCCCGAAGGTGTGTGTAATGGAAGATCCAAACCCCACCTGATGCCAGCAGGGAGAAGATGTGTCCTGTCCCGCTCCTGAAGCGCTGGAGAAAACAGGGATGACCTGACACAGGTGGGAGCTCCGGGATGGAGGCCGTGGGGAAGGAAAAGGACCTTGGGCTGCAGTGTGCCCTTGCTTCCCACACCTCTGCTCTCCAGGCAGGAATTTCACAGGCTCCGTAATGATGTGTTGGGTTCTTCAGCTCATGAGCTCTTGATGCTTTGGGCCTTAATTGATTGGCTTTTCATGGGCTTGATTGCAGCAGCTCGGAGGAATCAGGGAGCGAGCAGCAGAAGGTGACAGGAAGCATTAGCACTTCGTTTGGAGAGCCCAGCTAATGGTTTGTATGCGGGCAAAAAAAGGGAATTAATTCTCAGGGAAGAAATCCCACTTTGAGGGAAGTGAGACACCAAACGTGCTAATGACCTGTCAAAGCAGGTGCTGAGGAGCTGCTCCCCCAGGCTTGACCCCTCGCAGGATTCTGAGCAGAGTGGTTTGGAGACAGTGCCAAACCGTGGGTTGGGGTGCCACCCCTGGAAACCCCTTCCAAAGCATCTCCTTGGAGCTTCCTCTGCCTTCCCCAGGTTCAGGAAGAGCGGGCAGGTTGCCACCGAAAATCAGTGAGGGAGTGAAGCTCCAGCAGAGCCATGGATATCTCAATTAATTAATTTTTTAAAAAAAGATAATCTTATATTGACTAGGGAGACAGTGAAGAGAGGAGGTGGAGGGTATTTGCAGCAGAGCTGGTTGGAGAAAGCCCTTCCTGCTTCAACAATCATAGAACAGAATAATGGAGTAATTTAGGTTGAAAAAGCCCTCAAAAATCATCAAGTCCAACCATCCCCCAGCACTGCCAAGGCCACCACAAACCCATGTCCCCAAGTGCCACATCCACAAGGCTTTACAATCCCTCCAGGGATGGTGACTCCATCCACCACTGCCCTGGGCAGTTTCAATCCTTTCCATGGAGAAATTTTCCTTAATATCCAATCTAAACCTCCCCCGGTGCACCTTGAGGCTCTTTCCTCTCGTCCGACGCCTTGTTCCCTGGGAGCAGAGCCTGACCTGCCCCGGCTGCACCCTCCTGTCAGGGAGTTGTGGAGACCCAGAGGAAGAGATGGACATCAGGGCATGGACGAGGGCAGGAAGAGGATGAATGCCGTGCCTCTGTACATCCCCAGTGTGCAACAACCCCCTGGGAGAACCTGGTATAGAAATGTGCAGGCCCTGAGGCTCTGAGTCCCCGGGAGTGTCCAAGGCCAGGCTGGATGGGACTTGGAGCCACCTGGGATAGTGGAAGGCGTCCCTGCCCATGGCAGGGGTGGGACTGGATGAGCTTTAAGGTCCCTTCCCACCCAAACCAGTCTGAGATCCTGAGATTCCCTGGGGCTGTCCCTTTTTCCTCAGCACATTTGTAGCTTCCTGCTGGAAATCCAGGAGTCCTCAAAGCCATCCCTGATGCAGAACTGGCTCCTGCAAAAGGCAGCTTTGAACCCTCGCTTTTATTCAGGGATCCTACCCCTCCACGGGGAAAAGTTCTCCCGGGAGGATTTACTCCTGGATTTACTCCTGGCGCCAATCCTGAGAGCAGACTGGAGAAAGGCAGCTCTCCTGAACTCTCCCTACAGTGGGAATATGAATGTTTTGTTTCAATAACATTTAACAGCAATTGCCTGGGTGACCTCTGCCCTGCTGTGATTAAATATTAATATTCCTCTAGTCTGGGCTCCTGCTCTGCTTTTCCTCCTCTGGTTTCTAAATGAAGCTGCCTGGCCTTGGCCTTTCTTTGGAGCACGGGGATGGAGTGCGGATGAGGCGCGGGAAGCAGTGCTGGATCCAACCACCCCAACCAAAGCTCTGAGCATCACTCTGAGCTTTAGAGGGGAAAAAAAAAAGAGCTGGACTATGAAGTTGCTGAACTCAGGGGAATTTAATAACACTCAGCCACCAGCAAAGCGATTAAATGCCGGCTCCTAATTCTGCAAGTGCCTCGCTGATGGTTTCCCCGGCTGCCGGCGGCACAATGGGACTAATCTGGGAACGGGCCGCACGTTATCGCACCCGCCCGGCAGGAGCAGGGATGCGGCTGGAATGAGCTGCTGGCGTTTTTGCAGCGGTGATGGAGGGGATGAGGGACGAGGGTGGCGGGTTGGTGGCTGGGTTGCTGTGGGGCTTGGGGGTCTGGTTGGCTTTGGGGTATCTGATGTAGAGAGGGGGTGTGAGGCTGGATGTAGGATGCTGCCAGGGAAGGAGGAGGAAGAGGAGGAGGAAGGCAGAGGGAGGGGTGAAGCAGGGCTGTGTTCCTGCTCCTTTTCTGCTGGATGGTTTCAGGTTTCAGCTTTTGACTCAAAATAAGCTCCATTTTGCCTTAAATTTCACCTATAAGATGTACAGATAAGAGATTCCACTTCAATCATACTTTTTGCTTCAGACAGTGCCATGTTCCTGTTGCATCGCCCTCTTTTCTAAGAAATTTTTTTTTTTTTGAGAAAACTCTGAGTGTGTTGGATTTGGGAATGCCTCAGGGGTTTGCTTGCTGCTTTCAATCCCAGGGCTCAGAGAGCGCCGGGCGCCAGCACCCGAAGCAGAGCCGAGGATGCTCCGCAGCCGGTGCAGTGTCCCTCGTTCCCTCTGTGCCGGCGCCGCTTCCCCGCTGCTCCCTCTCCGTGCCTCCACAGCAGATGATTTGCCCGACCTTTAGATGGGAGATGTTCAAAACCCAGCCAGGCTGATCGGGAATTTAATGCTGATTGAGGAGGTAATGTGGCTGTTCCCGACGCGCCCCGGCGGGCTGGGGGCACTTCCACGCTGCGCCGGCAGAGCTCCGAAATGGACTCCACTGCCACGTCCCTGTTCAATCGAAGGGGATCATTTATTTCAGTTTTGAGGATCAAAGTGTGTGAAAGCCGGTGTCTCACTGCTGCAGAGGCTGAAAACCTGAGCTGTTCAGTAGCTGTGCTTTGGCTGAGGGGCTCCAGCCCAGAGGAGCCTGAATCCAAGGGATGGGAAAAGCATCTCTGGGCTGCTCTGGGTACCATATCCCGTATTTGGGTACCACATCCCATATTCCTCCAGCTTCCAGCATCCCTGCATCTCTGCTTTGTAGAGGGTGACCACATCTAATGGTGGGGTGAGAGCACGACGTGCAATTCCACATGGGAAAACAGGGAATGCAAGGAAATTTCCTCCTGGAAAGCCATGGCTGGGGCACTGGGAGGCAGTTAATCCTTTTAAACAGGCTCAGGGCACTTTATAAAAGAAGTCCTGTGCTGAAAAGGTTTGAGTGTGTTTGGTATAAAAGGGTTTGCATTCAAGAGCCTTTGCCATATAAGTCTCCACTCCTGCCAGCCTTGCCTTGCAGGAGGAGGTGGCCATTCCTTGGAGATCTTCTCCTTTTCCAGCTCTTTGGCAACAGCCACATCATTCTAGCTCCAAAAAATAACAAAGTTGGGGAAGAAAAAGGACAACAAAATATATCCCACTGTAAACAAACATGTCAATTAGTGTAATCAGCTCTAATGAGGAAAAGGAAGCCAAATTCCACACTTTGAGTGGCTGTTTGGGCCAGCTCACCGCAAACAAACCCAGCTCCTCCACCCCGCCTGTGCTGGGGGCAGTTGGGGTGTGACGGCCACACCATCCCTGCTGGATTTGGGATCGGCGCTGTGCCACTTTTCCTCCAGCCCCCATTTTTTGGGAAGTGGATGGAGGGTGCATTCCTGACTTGCAGCGCTCAGTCGCAAACAAAAGACGATGATTTATAATTTGCTGTTATTGTGCTGCTCCTCCATCATCCCGAGCCAGCCCTGCCAGTTGGGCCTTGGGACCGGCAGAAGGAATTGCTTTGCCTTCCATTTGCCCAATAAATAATAATAATAATAATTGACATAATGGCAATAATAAAACCCATCCATCTCCCCTGCCGCCCTCCCCAGCGCGGCGAGGGGAGCCCAACTTTTGGTATCGTTTATTTAGCGGGTGGATTGGGGTTGGTTGACTTTAACACAAGCTGTCACCAAACAAATCTCCCTGCGGCACAGCGGGTATTAAAACCATCTTTCATGGATTCAAATCTTCCAAGAGGGCCATCAGAGAAATAAGGACTAGGACTGTAGGCTCGGTGTTATTTTTTCCCCCCCTCCTGTGAGATACTAAGGACTAAACATCCTCATTTGGTCCCCAAATCCCATCCAGGGATGCCAGGGCTGTGCCAAGCCTGGAATCGGAGGGGTTGGATGCTGCAGCCACCTTCCCAGCAAAAAATTCCATCAAAATTAACAGCTGTCCTTTGCACCTCCTCAGATTTAATGATTGTCCCTTTATTGGTGGTGCTGAGTCAGTTATGAGCTGAGCATCTGGGATAAGGGGAGAAGGGGGATAGAGGGATATCCTGGCAAAATGGTGTGAAACATAATAAAACTTCCAGTAGGACTTGGAGGGGGTCCTGGCTGTGTGAACCCCACTGGGAGGAAGGAAAAGTGGGATAAATGAGGAGGACAAGCTACTGTCCCAAGGGCTGGAATATGCTGGCTGTTTCTCATCCACAGCCTGATCCTGGGGGCGTCCCTGCGCCCTTTGGAACTCCCAAATCACACGGATGGAGGTCTGTACGTGGCAAGAGCTGGTCTGTGTAACACAGCTGGGGGCTGAAGGCAGCTCCGCGACGGAAATGCTGCACCCCAAATCTCCGCCCAGCCAAGAGTCCCTGCCAGTGGCTGTTTTAGTAGGACTTAGGTTACCCACCAGAGGCACTGCCATCCCAAGGAGCATCCCGAGGCCTTCCGGAGTCCAGACACTGGGAAATCAGGCTTGCTGTGAGCACTGAGCTTGAAAACAAAACTAAAGGAATGTCCCCTTCTCACTGCAGAAGGGATGGAGTGCATGATCTTTGGAAGTACCTTCCAACCCAGCCCAACCCAACCAACATATTCCATTCCATTCCATTCCATCCCATCTCCTCTCTTAAAAGAAAAAAATCACACTAGAAATGCTGGCCCTCCTGACAACTCTGCTGCAAATTTGATTTTCCTTTTTTTTTTTAATTTTGAATTTTTTATTTCCCTCCCTTTTCCATCTCCCTGGAGAAATGGTTTGAGGGACAGCTGCTGGCTCTGCTGCTGTTCCTGCAAACAGAGAGTTCCGACACATCTCCTTTGATGGCCCAGCAACACAGAGAGAGAATAAACCCAACCTGGAGCAGCAGCAGCGCTGAATTCCCAGACGGTTCCATGCTCCCCAACGGAGCCTGGGTGATGTTCCTGCACAGATCCAGCTGCCTGGGCAAGCGAGGGCCAGAGGCACCAGCGGAGCTTTTGTATTATGGAAGGTGAATATATGGATTATGCACCAGGTTCCTGCACGGTCCCCGTGGGGACACGAGGGTGACGGGTGTTTGGAGGAGAATGCTGAGCTCTGGAGCAGGGATGAGATCCCGTGCAGCCCATGAGGGACACACATGGCAGACCTTTTGGGATCCTGGGCAGACTTTGCTGTGAGCAGGGCTTAATCAGAGCCTGGCAAACCATTTTCCTGAGGGTTGGTGGGACAAGCAGCAGCAAAAAGGGCCAGAACGGAGTCGTTTCAAAGAGAGTGGGCAAAACGTAATCATATCCAGGGAGGACTAATCCTGGATTATCATCAGGGGTTGGAAGGGATAAACCATATCTAAGCACACAGCTTTCATCCCACGGGACTGTCAGAGCAATCGCAGCCACTCTGGGGCGCAGGGACTGGAGTGAGGGGGGGGGCACCTCTGCCAAGGGCATGGGGGGAGCTGGGCGGCAGCTGGAGACCCTCGTCGGGGGGAATGTTAGTGTGGGGCCAGGGCTGGGCCATCCCTGTGTCCTTTGTGCCTCCCGGGTGTCCCTGTGGCAGGCGGATCCATCCCGCTCGCGTGGCCGGCACCGTGACCGCTGCCTGGAGGATGTGGCTGCTCTCCTCCTTATCTTTTTGGCTTCTCTCCTCAAGTACAAATTGACCTCTCAGAATTTTCTCCTTTAATGCCCTTGTTCTCAAATGTTAATAACTGGTCAGTGACAGGCTGATTAAGCCTTCCTTCCTCCCTTATTTAGATTGGTGTCACTGCAGCAGCTCGAACGGGGCCGTAAAGAACATTAACACCCGCTCGGCACTGACAGGGCAAACTATTCCCTGGGAATTGATAAGGGCTTTTTCTGGAAATGAATTTGGCGCTGGCAAAACAAACGGATGCCTTGAGCTCCATCCATCTCCCTTCCTTTAATAACTTTCATTTGTTCGGCGCTATCTCCAGCACCAATTAATGTAACGAATGCCTTTTGTCCCAGCAGGGGCTTTTGCAGGAGCTTCCAGTGGGACAGATCCACTTCCCTCCTCTTCCCTCCCCTTCATCTCTTAGCTTGGGGTGAGGTTTTCTCCCCATGAGCAGGGGCTGAGTGGCTCAAAATAACATCCTTTTCTCATGGCATCATGCCTGGTTCCGTATCTATATCCATACCTATATCCGTATATCTATACCTTGGTCTAGGTCTGTATCTATATCTGTATCTTTCGTTATCTTATCTTTATCTATACTTGTGTCTATATCATCTATATTTGCATCTTCATCTGCATCTGTAGCTATTTTCATGCCATTCACATCCATATCCATATAATTTGTATCCATGTCCATATTATTTATATCCATATCCATCCAACCTGTATCTATATCCATAGAATCTGCACCTGTAGCTACACCTATATCTGTCTATATATCCGTATCCATGAAATCTGTGTCTATATCCATATCCTTAGCATGTACATCCATGTCCATGACCATTTCAACTCTATCTATATCTATATCTATATCTATATCTATATCTATATCTATATCTATATCTATATCTATATCTATATCTATATCTATATCTATCTATTTTCTTATCATCTATATCCATATCAACTGTATTTGTATCTGTATCTGCATCTGTTGCTACATCCATGTCATTCCCGTCCATATCCATATAATTGATAACCATATCCATATAATCTATATCTATATAATCTATCTATATCCATGCAATCCATACCTCTAGCTATACCTATACCTGTCTATATATCCGTATCATCCATATCTCTAAAATCTATGTCTGTATCCTTAGCACATATAACCATGTCAATATCCATGTC
>VWPU01001399.1:9479-26149 GCA_013398955.1 Callaeas wilsoni | reverse complement strand
CAGCCGCGCCCTGGCACGGAAGCGACAAGGCAGGCAAGGGCTGCCCTGCGCCTCGGCACTCATCAGCCGGACAGACACGGCACCGCGACAGCAGCCGCTGGCAGGAGCGGCACTGCGCTGTCACACCGCAGGGACAAACCACCCACGTGCGGTCGGTGGCACTTCGGTACCGTCAATGGCTGCAGGACAGGAGTGCAGGGAAGAGAACGCCCTTCCCCACGTTTAGTCTGGCGTTCGGGGACTGGGAATTGCAGATTGGCACTGGTGTTACTGGGCACTGAGGAGGCTGCGTGACTGGAGCAGCTGAAGGCAGTGATCAGCACCACCCTGCCTGGGACAGGAGCAGGGACACCGCTGCCCAGGCACACGGAGACCACTCATTCTAAAATACATGCAAATGCAGAAAAGGGGAGGGGCAGGAAGGAGCATAAAAAGCATCCCGACAAAGTGTATTCTCTGCATACTTTTATTAATAAAATATACGATTTACAGCATGTATCAGTGGACAGTGTGCTTAGAGAATTCTCTAATGGATAGTGTGACAGCACAGGCAGGAGCTGGGTTTGGTGAGGACAAGTTAAACCTCAGATGACATCTCAAGGATTACCAACAAAGCCAAACCCGTTCCCAAGGCAAGCTTTAACCCATCCCAGCAGGCCCGGCTGTGGTCCAAGAGGAAGCTGTACTGGAGTATTGCTCTGGGTGACTGCGTCCGGTCCCTGTGGTCTTCCCGTGCTCAGCATCTTCAGCGCATCCCTGGGGGGCACAGGGACAGCAGCCTCAACGCCACGGCCCCATCTTCCCAACCCAGCATCGTCAAAGCTTCACCTTCACAAAGCACGCTTGTGCCAGCTTCTCACCACCCCTGTGCCCTCACGGTAAGGGAAAGAATAAACCTCGGCCCTGAAAACAGCTGTACATGTGATTAACGTTACTCAACGGGCTGTTTCTTGAACTCTTGGCAAGTCTGGTCGCTGGAGTAAAATTAGTCACATGCTGCTAAGCAGGAGTAGGGCCCACTCGTTCATTCACAGCTGCTGTCCCTGGGGCAGTTCGTTTGTTTTACAAGGCTAACAGGTGAAAAAAAAAAAGGTGAAATCCTTACAAAGGCTCATGGTCAGGCATGCATGGTACAAGACAAACACTGTATTTAAGAGAACCGGATTAATAAATATTAGAATTTTTACATTTTCAAACCACTGCACAAGGACTTAAAAAAAGTGAAGAGTGATTGCAATAGTAGTCTTGTTAACAACCTCTAACCCAGCCAAAGTTTTACAGCAGAAACAGTATCTCAAGTTGATCAAATCATAATGTCATTTTAATAACCACATCCAAGCCACAGAAATAATTAAACATAGGTAACTTAAAAGTGAAAATTCTCCCAGCCAAGGTAAATGCACCATGACTTCAAACTTCACTGAACATTTCCATGAAGGAAGAGCAAAACCTAAAAGCACATTTAGCAAAAATACCTGGAAGTAAAAACTCATGAGCCTTATAAAGCATCAATATCTAGTTCATCTTTGGATAAGCCTTATGTGCTGAAGAGTTGAAATCTCTCACATCACTATGAATGTTTATTTCATGCAGCTTCTGTACTCCACGTGTTCAGCTCCTTGCACCAGTGAACATTTCTGTAAGTGCAGGAACTCGGCAAAGCCAAAAGCCAGAAGAAAACACTTGCATGGTTAAAACTACATTTCCAGTTAGCAATAAATACAGAAAACAGAGCAGCAGAATGCAGTGCAGTTCTTAGCTATGGAACCATGATGCTGGTACTACAGAACACCACACAAGAGCTCAGACAACTTCTCACAAAGCCACGGGGGACTCGGTGCTCTAAACAAGGCATTAAAGGTATTTTATCCTAAAACAAGGCATTGAAGAAACCAGGATGAAACTAAACATTAAGACATCAGTCCCGTAAAATGGAATTTAAAACCTGAAGATTCTATTCCCGTTCTGATTAAAGCGACAGGTTAAAAAGAAGAGAATTCAAGGGCACAGGAAGTGACTGCTCAGATCAAAACCTGACAGCAGTTGTGGTGCCGAGATGGAAGTGGTCACACACTGGCTGGTGCTCAGGTTACTCAGGAGCGAATGCAGGTACCTGTGAAATCCCTCCCTCTCTTCATTCCCATGAAAAATAATTAATACTGGTTAAAATCATTACAAAAAACATCATTTTATTTCCATGCATCTAAGGTAAAACACAGAGTATTTATATAAAGAGGTAGATCAAAAAAAAAAAGAAAACAGATTCTCCATTCTTTGTCACTTTTATTCAGTAGTTTGTTTTGTTTTTTTCCTTATTTCTCTTTTTTTGGTGCCAGACATGGCAAGGAGTGATTACAGTCAACTGTTTATTAAAACATTTGTTGCAACACAGACCCCCTTTACCACTGACCCCAAACGGACCCATTTTATGTGCTTTATTTTTTTTTTTTCCATACACCACCACCGAGGCGAGGTGGAGGGGGACCAAGGGGGAAGGGGGAGTCCAGGAGGCCAGAAGGAGGAGGAATGCTACAAGCCACAGCAAGAATGAGCTGTATTTAATAAAAAAAGGGGGCCACGAATGATACAGTAATGAGGTTACACAATTAAATCCCATAGCATGATTGAAGGCTTTCCCTGTGTCTGACGTCATCACAATGGAAGGCATAAAAAGTGGAGTAAACCGATGTTGAGACAGTCCAGTCTAGTCCATTAGGCAAGATGGTGCAAGTAGTCATTTAAATTAAAAAGTGCCCTATCCTCACCTAAATGGCTAGCAGTCATGGAGACAACAGAGCCACAGAGCCTTCTCCATGGAGCTATAAAAGTGTGTTGTCATATGGCACATTTTTAAACACTGGAAAGGGGTGCCATAATGGACCTCTCACTCGCTTTTCATTACAGGTACAAATGCTAGATTCAACTATTTCAACTATGCAGGAAGTGACTCTTCAGTTAGGAATGCCAACCCTAATTCATCTTGTCTTGAAATATATACAAGTTGTTTGTGGTAGCTACGGCGATGATGTTCTCCTTCGGGTGCCAGGCTGTGTGCAGGATCTTCTTGTTGAAGTCTAAGCTGTCGACGCTGATCTCGTCCTTCTTCCTCTTGCCGCTGGCGCACACCTTGCGCGGCTTCAGGACCGTGCGCGGCTTGTTGTTCTCCCGCGACGCCTCCAAGGTGATGTCTCGCTTCGTGTTTCTGTCAAACATCCTGAAGAAGTTGTTGTAAGATCCTGTCATGACAATGCTGCGCAGAGGGGGAAGGAAGAGAGAGGTCAAGGTGGGAATTCCTTCTCCTTTTAGCAAGCTGGAGGGTCCCAACTCAGACGGCGCGAATGGAGAGGAGGTGGCCTCACCCACACCTGCTACAGCTAAAGGGGAGCAGGCACTGCAACGTTTTATCAATTTAAAACCTCCCAAAAATACCCTTTTTCCTTCCCTGGGCCCTTTAAGGTAGTTTTTTACCCAAGCACCTCAGATGTCATAACTTAATTTGCTTTTCACATACACACACACAGGGGAGAGATCCAACAAACCCCAAACACCTCAGATTTTTAGCCATGTGATTTTAGTGACACACAAGTTGTGTGAAATTAGGTACTAAGCAGCACATCTAGGTTGTGAAAATCCCTTATAGCTCCTGATTCTGCATCAGCTGTTCAGTAAGAAAAACACACTTAGAAGTTTCCTCGTTCTTCCTGTGCCTCAAAAATATTTGAACAGACAGATGCCAAATTAAAAAAATAAAAATAAAAAGCACCACGTCTGACAGTAATGACAGGGAACCAATGAGCTGCTTTAGATGCAGCCAGTAAGCAGTTAATGACATGATTAGCACAGAAGCAAGAGCTGTCCTAAGTGGTGTTGTTGGCAGGTCACTCCCATGGCAAATTACTGGAAAAAGGAACATTCCTGCAAGGTTTTCCCACGGGTTCCCCAAGAGGTCTGGTGCAGATTCTTCCAGAGCTAATAATGCACATGTTAAAGTCTACTGGAGTACTACAGCGCTGTCCAAAACCAGGTATTTGAGGTCCACTGCCCATTTTAAGAATAACTTGTAAAGATATGAAGTGCACAGGGATAAGAACTCCACTTGCCTGTCTGATCCATTCCAACAGCACTCGAACTTGTCAAAAATGCAATCGTTCTCATACAGCGAGCAGAGTTTACTTCTGAGGTATTCGTGCACCTGGAGAAGAGGGATCAGAGAAACCCAGTGAGCACTGGACTCACACCTGTGAAAGAGCCTTCCCAGCCTGTTCCAAGAGCAAGGAAGCACCTGAGGCTGCTCACGAGAGCTCTTTCTTAGAAAGAAAACAGCAATTTTCAGCAGCAGCTGCAAACATTTTATGAAAAGGAAATGTTTCACCTCCCATTTTCTTCAGGAAGTAACAGAGAACACAAAGACAGGCGAAGACTTGTCATGGTTCTCATGGGTGGAGCTCACCTCTCCACCTCCCACGTTCCCACTGGGTAAGAGGGAGGCTTTTTCACCCCAAAAAAGGGTTTGGGTTCTGCCACCACCCTGCAAATACCAAGATCCTTCAGCAGGAGAGTGGAACCCCCAAACCTCATGGGTGCTCTGCCCGAATCCACAGACAAAACTGTAACTGCCACATCAAGACCATCAGTAAGACTCAGCCTCTGTCCACACTTTTTAATTTCCAACCCACATGATTTTCACCCAGTACCTGGTATGTTTCCACAGGTCTATTTTCCATATTTAAATCCCAGATCTTCACTGACAGATAATCTCTAGTCATCATGTATCGACCACTATGGCTAAATTTGACATCAGATATGGAAGAGATGATTTCAGAGAAAAATGATCTGTTGCTAGGATCTTCTGGTTCTTCAAACACTGCAGGAAAATAACACAGGCATTTCAAGAGGTAAGTTTTTGTCTCTTTGATACAAGATACACCTGAATTACTTTAACATTGTCTCAATAAGCTTTCCACCTTGGGTTACTCTGTGTTACATAAAATAACTTTCAAGGTGAAACACTTCTAATACAGTTGCCATACTCTCTTACTGTTGTAGCAAGCCAAGGTCAGCTTCTTAATAAATGAAATTTTTTTGCTAATATGTAAAGTCCTGATTCACACAGGCAAGATTTCCAGCATCAAGTACAGATCAAATGGCCTTTAACCACCTCAAGTCTGCAAAAAGCTGTTCCTGGTGACTAAACAGAAGCTGCTACTCATTTAACTCACTATTTTTACTCCAGAAAAACATAAATACAATTTTAAGATTTCTTTATGTTTTAGATCTGTTCAATATACTGGAGGAATCCTATAGAAATCCAGACAACCCAGTGTTTGATATAATCTAACAGCAAACGTCCTGTGGCCCAGGGAGACCCCGAACCGCAGCACTCACACTTTGAATGTCTGTCACACAGGGCCGATGCCCTCATGTCACACAGGCGGATGGTGCCTTTGCTGCTGCTGTAGACGAACGTGCTGCAGCTGTTGGGGTGGAACTCTGCAGCTGTGATCACCTCTGTCAGCTCCTCCATGTTGGCAGGCTTGATATCTACAATATCTGCAGCAGCTCATTAAGGAATTGCCTCCAGCGAAATGGGTTTTTCCCAAGGTGTTTTTCAGTTTTAGACGCTTGCAGAAATGCTGCTTCAGGCTTGTGGGAGCCAGGGTAAGAGTTAAAATCAAGCCACGCAATTTGTCTACAAAGCAAGGTGGTAACATCATATTCTGTATCAGTTTCAAGATAATTCTTACAGCAGCAAAAACCTGCTTCAGTTTTGCTCTACTCCAGCAGTAATTAATTCTACACTACAAATTATCCCCCAAGTTTTTCAGACAGAACTTTATTTTGCTTAAATCCTAATTATACTGCTACATTACAAAATGCTATTTTGTATTAAGAACTTGACACAGGTGTGGGCTGCTCCATCCCTGGAAGTGCCCAAGGCCAGGTTGGAGCCACCTGGGATAGTGGAAGGTGTCCTGCCCACCTGGATGAGCTTTAATGTCCCTTCCAAACCAAACTATTCCTTCTCCAGAAGTAAAAGCCCTTACAATTACCAGGGAGAAATCACCAAGATTCATGGAGATTAATTCTCTGTATATACACTAAACACTTCTCACGAGAGGAAAGAAAATCCACCAATTCTGCAGTTCCCATCCCACAGAAGAACAGCAAAAGGATACTAAAACTTCTGTCAGTGATTTCTAGGTGCCACAGGTTGATCCGCAGGTCATCTGCGGACAGGTACGTCTCATAGTCGCTGTTGATGGAGATGGAGTTGATGTGATACGTGTGGGCATTGGCAAATATCCTGCGGGGGCTGGCTTCCACCATGAGGTCCATAGGCCTGAACACGGGCACCTGTGACACAGAGCAGGACAGGAGTGACATCCGCACCCACCACAGGCACCAGCCCCTCATCGTGCTGAGCGGGGTGAAATATCTTAAAAGCCAGCGTTTCTGCCAAGTGGCATCACAGAAAAGGTGAAGTTAATGATGGGATGGGGCAGTTCCTCCCTGAGCTGGGAGAGGAGAAATTAATGACTGCGAGCTACTCACCCGTAGTGTTGTAACTGTAGTAGGATCCCTATACCGTCCATCCTCCTCCTTTAAATTATAACCCTCAGGTCTTTTGTCCCTTTCACTGATTTTCCATAACTTTATTGTTTTATCTGCAATGAAACAGCCACAGTTTAAAATGAGAGCTGTGGAGAGACACCAGTCATCACTGCTGATGCCTTCAAACAAGACAAGGCCGCCCACGTGCACCAAAAAAGACAAAAATGCTGCTTGGGGAAAACAAGACAAGATAAAAAGCATTAAAAAACCTCCTCCACAGTTTGCTCTTTTTATAAGAGTTAGAGCAAGTTTCAGTTAGGACAGGGATTGCTATGAACGATCGATGTCAGCTCTGGCACAGACACTCACACACAGGTGAAGGTCTCTGGGCTGTAAAGCAATTAAATCCCAAATCTGCCACCCCGTGCTGGGGACACCTGTGCCCAGGGAAGCCCCCAGCACCACATCCCCAGGTCCTTGCCCTTAACCCCTGCTGGATTCCAAGCCTTTTGGAGAGGATTGCCCAGGGAAGCCCCCAGCACCACATCCCCAGGTCCTTGCCCTTAACCCCTGCTGGATTCCAAGCCTTTTGGAGAGGATTAGACCAAATCCTAACAGCAAACCTACATAATTACAAGTTATGGTGCAAAATAAAGTCAGGACTTACCATTTGTAGACAATAAAAACTGAGCAGCATTTTTCTGGGGTAACCACCTGATTTTGTTGATCTTCTCTTCAATTTCTAAACTTTTCAAGTAGTCAAACTCTGGTTCATGGCTTTGAAAGGTACTGTAAACATTGTATTCTCCCCTACTGTGAGGCTGGGTTTTGTTCTAAAAAGAGAATTAAATGATCAAGACAATGTACATTGGGGTACAACCTGCTTCATTTTCATGAGCCTGTCAACCAAATGAGCATCATCTCTTTTGCAAGAAATTTATTAAAGTTTCTACTATTTTGGCTAAGAAACCATCAGAGAAGAGAGTTTCTGCAGCAGCTTAAGTTTTCCAGAAACTCCCCTCAGAATGTGAAAAACAACTCCAAGAAGTTTTCACATCAATGCTGAGCAGCTGAACAAACTAATATTTTGCCTAAATATTTTATTTAAAAAAAAAAACAACAAACAAACTTCTTTAACCTTTAATTTTTCCACTTTTGCTGTTTGAAGGGAATATTCCTTCCCCTGCAACACAGACTCATATGGCAAATCTACTCTGCGAGTACGTTCAGCTTTCCAGGCACACTATGGAAATCCCACATGGCACCTCTAAATTTATACCAGCAGCTCCACTATTCTGGTTTATAATCTCCAAGTCCCCTGAGAGCTTCTGAACTGCTTAAGCAGCTTTTTCTTTCTCATTCTAGAAGGACAAAAAGCTCATCACCTCTGCTGAATTCAGCTCTGGCATTAGGTCACCCCTGCAGTTATCTGTCCAGGTGGAAATGTTTGCAAAACTGAAAACCTTGCACAATTCCTCTTTCCAAAAGCTGTGTCTTAGGCACCAAAATATTGCACTGCGTGGACTGAACCTTGAATTTTGTCCACTGGGTGCAGAAAACTGGATCCATTTCTGATGTAGCGCTCCCCACGTTTACCTGAAGTGGTTTCAATTTGTGATTTATTCCTGCCCCACCCGCTCCAGAGTCTGCACCATCAGATGCCTTTGCTGTGGTGTGTTCCTGGCTGGGGACTTTGCTGCTTCCTGCTCTGGTGCCTCATGTCCACGGGCTCCTTTCATCCCTCAGGACCTCACCAAAACACGTCTGATACAACTCTTGCTGGCCCACACCTGTCACATTCCTTGCATCATTTTCTCGTGCTTCATACCCTGAGAGCTGGCAGGAATTCTGACACTTTAAAATAAGCTGCGGGTGGGGAAGGGATAAGGGGGCAAAATGCTTAGAAATCACATTTGGAAGCAGAATTCTGTACCACACCTGTCCCTTCCACTGCATTTCCCAGCCCAGAGAATGGAAGGGACTTTGTCCTAAGCCTCAGTCAGAACTAACAAGTGAAGCTGGGTCACTGCATGGAACAGCTTGGAAAGGAAATCTATTGTGCTGCAGGAAATGCCTTAGGAAATTCAGGGAACTTTCCTTCAGTTCCAGACTTACCATAACAACGGAGGCTTAAATATTCTATGTGTGTATTCTAGTAAAACTCTACAGGACCAGAATAATATATAAACCCAGTAATAGGTGAAATCTATCCCTGGGATAAAATCAAAATTTAAACTCTCAGTCCCATGGTGCTCAAAGGAAAAAAAAAAAAAAATTCCAAACAAGGAGAGGTGTTGGCCCAAGTGCCTGATGTTAAATTCCAACTTAGGCAATCGCAGCGTGCCTACGCAAATTCCTCCTCAGTTTCTGTGAGATGCAGCACTCGCTTCCTGCCTGGCACTGAGCTGATGGCACTGGCTGCCACATTCCAGCCCGGAGGTGGCAGCAGGTTGGCAGTGGGTGAAGCCACCCGGGTTTCCACAGCTCTTCCACAGCCCCTGTCAGCGTTTCTCTTCCTGCAGGTGTGGTCTGCAAAGCTCTCCCGTGCAGTGTGGCAGAAGGGGGAACAGAATTCCAAATAAAACGCTTCTATTTTATACACTTTCACATATAAAACCTGCTCTAGAGAGTTGTTTGTTGGAACAACCAACTACCAGCGCATCAGGGAACTAAGTCCCTAAACACAAATAATTCCCTAAACACAGAGAAGACAAAAAAATGCCAAAACCAATCCTGTGGAATTTCATCTGACGATCCAAGGTGGTTCTTCCTACCCCTGGATCCCAGCTCGCTGTGGATTATGCACAGAAAACCAAGAAGTCATTTAAACACGGCTTATCTGAGAGTACACAAGGAACTGCTGCAACTTTAAGTTACACTAGAGGATTCTTAAAAGCATCAAGCTACAACTCAAGACTTGAAAGTAATAAATAAATAAAAAGAAGACAATAAAAAGCCACGAAATACCTCGGGAGCTGGTATCAGGCAGCCCCACTAGATGTCCCCACTGACCGAGGGGAGCCGCTGGCACAGGGACCGTGCCTCGCCCATGGACCAGCCCCCTGCTCTGGGAACCGGAATTCCCCAGCTTTGGGAGCTTTAAAACGGAAATTGTAGGAAAGACTAAACAAAAACTAACAGTGACCTCTCTAGGCAGTGCGGTGGCATCTCCCTGAAATCCCCTCTCCCTGAAATCCATCCTAACCACAGCAACTTCCAACCACAGCCTCAGCTAAAATCGGGCACTGCAGCCCAGCTGCCCCCTCTGACACGGGGTAGAGCCTAAAGACCAAAATCAAGGATAAAAGGAGAAAAGACACCTCTGCTGTGAGGATTCTGTGGTTTTACCTGACTGATACCACAGAGGAAAAGGACATCTGAGGTCACAGTCACACACTTGCTTAAGGGCAACTTTTAATATCTGCAGCTACAGTGAAATCTGAAATCATCATCACAGCCAGGAAGAGTCGTTGGAAAAGAACCAACTTCAGCTCCCTCAAGGGTCTTCTGTGTCCTACCTCTTCTTGCTTTTCACTTTCAACATTCTTTAGACCACAGAGAGAAATGATTTTAAACACTCTTTATCAGTGTCACGAAGTTCTTATTACATTTCAGTATTGTAATCACTTACCACACAAAGGCATGCACTTTGTGTAAAGGGTTTTATAAAAACATGCTGCTTGTCTTTGAAAAGGGAATGAACAGAACAGAAAGTAATGTAATGCAGTAATTAGACAGCACTCACCTCCTGCTCCTGTTGAAAGATGACAACTCTCCCTCCCTTGTCTCCTGTTGCTAACAACTCTCCAGAATGGTTAAATTCTACTGTAGAAATTATATCCGCTGCAGAACAAAAATAAACCCCACAGATTAATCATTCTTCTAAATACCAAGTGGCCAAGAAAGCTGTGATTAAAAAAAACCAACCAACCAACAAAAAAAAGCATTAAAAAATTATACTTTACTTAAAGGATGTCTATAAAACGGAAATAGAAGTTTCTTCCAAAAAATAACAGTAATTTTTTAAGCTGTACACTTGAGAAGCAGTTATAGATCACCATGCCAGAGCTACCAGCTCGGTGTTGTGCATTACTTTGATCTTAAAGGTTTAATATCATCAGCTTCTTAGAAATGATTTTCATACTCTCACTCTGCTTTAGATAATACAGACTGTACCTTCACAGAGAAACCGTGTACCTTTATTTTCTCAATTTTTCCTAATGGAGGATTTAGATACAATCATTATCCATATGACCTCAAAGCACCTTTTTTTTTTTTAAGGACTCAGTACACATTTGATAACTTAAAGGCAAAAGTTATCAAAGGAGAAAAGCTCAGACATCAGTGTCTAAGGAATGCAAGGAAGCTGCAGGAAACTACGAAAAGACCTCAACAGTCTCCAAAAAACCCAAGCATCTCTTCTGGATGAGGAAGGTTTACATTATCCCAAGTGTTTTTATAGGCAGTGCTAAAATTAAATTGTGAATATACACTGACAAGAATAGTAATCCCTAGTATCGAACTGAGCTGTTCATACATCAGAAAGGACAAATTACAACTTCAGCTCAACCCACCCATTTGTGCCTGCAAAGGTACAAGGGCTCCTTGGACTCCCAAACAGCTGAATCAGAAGCCAAACCACTTTTGAAACACCAAATTGCAACACAACTCCCTAAATCTAATTTTCTGCACGAGAAACTACTTGAGAGTTTTACACACACAAGTCTTGAGGCCGTTTCACTTCCATGCCTGTCAGCTGCAGATAAACAGTACCTTCTGTGGAATGGGTTCTTTATTCTCACAACATTTTAGAGTTAAAAAAGATCAATATCTACTTGACTTGGAGCTAAACACCAGCTCCACTGAGTTTTGTTTTATACAGCACGAACTGCCCTAGAGATGCCCCCACCAACCTCCCTGGACGGTCACCTGGCACTGCTCAAACTGCCTGGAACGTCTCCAAACGTTGTTTAGGACAGAAATAGAACCTCAGCCTGGACCTCGCTGAACCAGGCTCCAGATCACACACAGAAAAACTTTCATTCCAGTGCTCATCATTCTTCCCCCCCGCCCCAGAAGGCAGCAGCTACTTCAGCCAGTCATGGTTGTATTTGTGACCAAGATTGAGTGACTTATCTCACATCTGTAAGGCTCAAGGTGCAAACCACCGAGCTGCAGATATGGTATTTAACAGGTACCTTCCCCAGGTGAACGGGGCATAGGGATAAACAATTCACCAATGTGCAGAAAGAGGGAGGTGCAAACCAAGCAGTCTAATTTGGGCTTTTCCACACGATGCAAAGCACATGGTTGTACTTCTCCAATAGGAAAAGACCTAAAAAGTTATCAATTAATTGAAGAAAAGCACACTAATATCTCTCAGCAGTGAGAAGTACACAGAATAATTACTATTGTGAAAAACACAGACTTAACACTACAAGCTCTGACAGTCTTGAAACGGATCAGACAATACAGTAATTTATCAGCACATCCAACATGTCCATGTATGTGGAAAGAGAAGAGCAAAGCAAGAATTGCCTTAGAAGTCTCATATATCCATCTAAGAATGGATAAATTCATCAAAGTTCGTATTTGGTGAAAGTCGCCGGAAAGTTTAGAACAGGCAGCAACAGCAGCCAGAAAAACCTTTAATTAAGGATAAAATCCTCTATTTTCCTAGGTCTGATGATGCTATATATTGTATTTACTAATAACACAAATCTCATATATAGCAGAAAGACGACCACTTTTCCATAGATCCCAGACATTCTTGCTTTCTGCATTTATTTTAATTGTCAGGAGAATCCAAGCTTTCCCCCAGTGATCTCCAAGCGGATACAGATCCTGCTTTATCACAGACTCCAGTGCACAAAGAAACTTTCAGCACGCACATCCCACCTCTCCAAGGAGTCCAGCAGGCTCAGGCAGGGGTGACAAGGTACTGAAAACTCTCCAGTGCCTGACTAACACCATGCAGAAGATTCCAAGTACTTGGTTTTAATTTAAAACTGATCCAAATACATTCCTTAGTAGCAACTGCAACGGAAAGATTATTAATTTGTTTTAAAACTCAAGATACATCAACAAATCCAATGTGCCTTCCACAGTGTAATCTTGGATTGTTCCCTCTCCAAGGGCAAAAAAACCCATGCTCAAAACGTGACAGAAAAGAAGTGATTTCTGCTTAAATAATCCCAAACCAGGGCCGAGGCACAGATTTTACAAAGAAATCTGTACTAGAGAGCAAACAAGCAGCTGTACATTCAAAGCCAGCAATACCCTGCTCAGAATTCCACATTCCCATACCTTCTTCACAGGAAGATCTGGACATCAGGGCACTGGTGCTGGCCTGGGTGGATTTAAAGGTGTTGGAGAACTGAGGGGGAGCTTTTCATCCTCCCCAGTGCGCGGATTCGCTTGTGGATTCTCTTCTGTGTTAACACCTTCGTGGCCAAAATCATGTCCCCATCTTATCCTTCTTTTTTTCAATGATAATTGTAATTCCCTGATGATTTCAGCCCTTCAGCACCAGCACAGAGTACCCCCAGCCCATGCTGCCTGTGCTTCCCTCCTGTCCCTATGGGAGCCTGCAAACACAGAGCTGCTCCCGCTGGCCACACGCTGGGAGATGATCCCTTCCCAGTGCCAGGAGCACTCCGGAGGGATATTTAAGGGACAAGCAGATGTGCAGTGAGTGCCCTGCTGTCACCACACCGATGGCTGCTGGAAACAGGACGCGTTTCAGTGTCCTCTTCTTCCAGCACAGTGTCAGAGACAAATAACCACGGACCCCTCATCTGATAGCCACCCCCTCCTAGGTCCCAGCATTACCCGCTGTCACACGGTACCCTGGAGACCAGATTTGTCTTCTTCTCCCCTCAAGCATCTCAGGACATCTCTGACACCAAGATGCAGAGTGGCACTGCCAGTGCTGAGGGTTTCAAACACTACATGGCAGCATCAATCACACGAGATGAAGACACGATTGTGACACAGAAAAATCAGGACAGCAAGGTACAACTGCATTCCTGCAGGGACCCTGCAATACCTGTACCAAGTGAACCAGGCTTCTCCTTCTTGCATAACTTGGGACAAAGAATTCAGAGGTTATGACATCATTTACAAGTATTTCTCTGCACAGATCTAAACATTTGTCCTTTAGTTCCATTCAATATCCCTTCACAGACACTTACTGTTGTGGAAACACTTCTGAGACGGCTGAACGCCTTCAAATAATGGCTTTTAGTGACCTGAAAGCAAAGGGGTGGTGGGGTGGGAATCACCTACACAACCTGAAATCCATTTATGAATGAAAATGTTCTGCAGCAGGTTGAGGAAAACACTGTGGAAACGCAGAGCTGCTGCACAGTTGTATCCCTGCCTCAGAGATATAAAACTCTACAGCCAAACCAAGCCACTGGTCACAGATATCTCCAGCTGAAGAGAGGTTTTGGTCCAAATCTCCAGCTGAAGAGAGGTTTTGGTCCAAATCTCCAGCTGAAGAGAGGTTTTGGTCCAAATCTCCAGCTGAAGAGAGGTTCTGGTCCAAATCTCCAGCTGAAGAGAGGTTCTGCTCCCTGACCCATCAGCACACGCAGACAGGGCAGTGTGCTTTCCCCAGAGCCATCCAAAGATCCCACAGCTCTCCCAGACCCAGCAGCTGCCATCCAGCCATTTCCTTTCCTTCTGCACATCACCTTTATTTTTACAGCCTGCTTTAAGGTTTTTAAGCTTCAATGAGACATCTTCACTTTTCAAGTGCTCCAACAAAAATCAAAACCAACAGAAAGGTCTGGACACTTGACTGGATTCAAGCAGGACTAAATTCTTCCATGGTAGACATGGAGACAGGAATCTGAGGAGCCAAAAAAAAAAAAAAAAAAAAAAAAAAAAAAAAAAAAAAAAAAAAAATCAAAACAAGGTGTTTGGCTTTGACAGGGAATAGGAAAAGGGTAAAACACATCTCAGAGCTTCAGGCAAGGCTCTGAGGCCACTGGGCCAGTGCACTAGAAAGAGAACCAGTTCAAATGAAAAAAGAAGAATAAAGGAATCCAACAGATCTCAAATGCCTTTCCCCCTGTTAAAAGCAGTGTTTGGAACAAAAAAACCCACAGTGACAAGTATTTAAAAACACTTTCACACTTTGGGGGCCTTCCACATGTTGCAGTGTGCACTGTCACCATCAAGTCTTCTGAAACTTTATAGAAAGGACTGTGGTGAAGTTTTACCACTGTCCAAATGTCTGTGGAAAAAGGGAATAAACCAGCTTCATCAATCCAAACCAGCAAAAGGAAACTGTAATCCCAGACTTCATTCCAGAAAGCCCATCGCAAACCCGAAAAGCAGTTCTGTATTAAATTTGTTTCCAATAATAGAATAAAAGGGATTTTATTGGTAAAGAAGAGGCTATCTATTTTAATGTTCCATGAACTTTATATATAAACTCTGCTTAGAAAACATGCTTGGTAGGCAAAACATGTCACCTACTCTGCAGCAGCAAGTCAATCATGGCAGGAACAAAGGGAGTCTTTATTTCACCAGACCCAAAAGGTTTCTGTGCAAGCTTTTGGAATCACGTTGATCTGCTGCCTAAGCAGAGAGGAAGTAAATCAGAGTGTTTACACAAGTGGAGCAATCTCCTGATGTTTCCAAGGACTGAACAAAGAATTGTAGCATTTAAAAAGCATTTTAAAATTATTTAGAAAGTATTGTTTATACTTCTTCCCAGTGGCTCAAAGCACCATTTCTGGAATTTTCCAAAGGAGCAACTCAAACAGATTTTGTCCATAAAGCGGAGCACATTATTTACAGGTTGGCAATTCTGTCCTGGGGACTGAAAACAGAATTCACTGACCTAACGTGGAGACCACTTCCTCAGTTTATCAGCCTGGAAAAGCTATTTTCATCAAACTAAACATCAATCAATCATTCCGAGGATACTTCAGAAACTGTCTCCAAAGAAAAACATTAAGAAACTAACTTTTAGGATCAGTATTAAAACCCACAGAAGCTCCAACAGCCTCAAACTGAGGAAGCAGCAGAGGGATGGATAAACACCATGAGAGATAAAGACAGTGAAATATTTGAATTTGATGCACAATTGCTGAGCACACCTGAGCCATTCCTCCTAGAGAGAGCAAGAGTGTCTGTCCAGGAGAACCTGCAGACGTTAAGTGTCTGGGAATCACTTGTGGGTTGTTTGGTCCTTTCCAATCCAGGGTGAGGCAAAACCTCCCTGCTTCAAACTACTGAACAGATGCAACTTCCAGAAACTCCAGCTCAGGTCACAGCTAATGACAGAAATTTGTGGCTTTTGACTGGACTTTTTGTTTCGGAGTTATGTACTTCATCATTGGGAAAAAAAACCCCAAACAAACAATGAGAGACACTGGAGAGAAAACAAAAGCTCTTCCAAGGCTTCAAATATTTCAAGCAGCTCCACAATGCACCGAGTCATCCCACCAACACCCCATTGTTTGCGATTTGGATTTACTACTTTATCCAGAGTCCTGATATATTGTCTATTTATCTCTGAAGGTCGACAGTAAGGTGTTAATCCCAAAGTGAACAGGAAGGCTGTTTAAACAAGATTAAAGCAGGGTGACCACACAGATCTGTCTGCAGAGGACAGCTCCCAACACAGGGTACCACAGCTCCACACCCCAGAAAAAGAGTGAGAGCAAAATGCCAGGCACTGTTGAGTGCTGGTGGTATAAAAGAAAACACCCTCTGCGTTCCAGCCTCATCCCTAATTTATGTCTGTGGAGAAGGGGGAGGGAACACAAGGATTGTACGCTCTAAAGCTACCATGACCAGTTTTACTACTGACTTCATTTCCCTCTTCTTCATTCATTTGCAGGAGTGATTCCCTGCATTCATTCCATCTCCCTGAAGTGACCAGGCAACAAATCCAAAGGCAGCTGGGAGAAGGCATTCCTACTGTTCAACTTACTGCTTGAGACTTGTTCCAGAAGTCCTTTAAATAGCTCTCCTCTCTACTAGAGAGGGCATTAAAAATATATTAATTCCTTAAAATATGGGGACAGGAAGAAATGCACGTAGAAAGTGAAGCCAGAAAGGGGTTGTTGCCCCTGTGGCAAAAATCCCCGTGCACTGCA
>VWPU01001394.1:0-41496 GCA_013398955.1 Callaeas wilsoni | reverse complement strand
GGCCCTCGGCGCCGCCGCCCTCGGCGGGCTCCGGGTCGGAGACGCAGCAGCTGAGCGCCTGGGCGTCCGCGCCGCCCAGGGACTCCGGGTCGGAGGGCGCCGAGGAGGGGTGGTCAGAGTCGGCAGCTTGGTCCGGGCTAAGCATCATCTTGGAGGGGGCGGAGGAGCCTTCCCGAGACAGAGAAGCAGAGAGAGCGGGTCAGGGCCCCGGCCCCGGGATAAAGGGGCAAGGCGGGGAGCAGGGACACGGGCAGGGACGCGAGGGACATGCCGGTCCCCGTGCCCTGCCCCCGGCGCCGGTACCGCCCGACCGGGGCGGGGGGAGAGCCGTGTGGACGAGTCGCGGCTCCTTCAGGGAGTACTAATGAGAGCAATATCGGGGATAAACGATACTCCGTCACTTAACCATCCCCTTTCTAGCGTTTCTCGGCAGCTTCTGCAGAATATACTTCCTGCCGTTATTCCCCGCTCTTCCTTGGGTTTTGAAACAGGCCCAGAGAGCAATAGAAGATTTCTTTTTTTTTTCCCAAACAAGCTAATATCCAGTGTCTCAATATTACGGTGATTCACTGCCACCACCGCCTCGGCCCCCAATTTTAATATTGTCCTTTCTGACCTGCCAGTTTCTGCTTAACCGTTTCTCTTTCGGCAACACTCTATGAGAACCAGGCTACAGACATGATACTTTTAAATACACAGCTCAAGGCTCCACAAATATAACAAGGCCAGTGGGGAGATTTATTTCCCCAGTCCCTACGGGATCCGATGTATCTGCTAGGCGCTCTCCTCCACTCTTTTCTCTGTGCTCCTTCTTTTTTTTCCTTTTTCTTTCTTTCCTTTCCTGCTGCTAATTGTGCAGATACCGATTTGCTAGTGATCAAATGGGAATGTTTGGAGAGTTTCCGTTTCCTAAGCATGGGATTCAAAAAGAAACAAAACCCCAAAGCAGAGGCCGAACTTTTCCATCCCTTTAAATTTTCCCTCCTCTCCCCTCCCTGCGCGAAAAGAGGGGGAGGCTAAATAAATAAATAAATGCGAACGTGCCTTTCAAAAGAAAATTGAATCGTATCTTCTTGCGGCCTCACAGAGCACCATCTGTCATGTAGACAGCAATACAAATCCGACCGCGTCCGTGGACATGCCGGCATGTAATAAAACAATACATCAGGCAACTAGTGAATAACCTTGGACACAAATGTGTGCGTGTGTGTGTGTGTGTGTGTGTGCAGCTGGGGTGTCGAGCAAGGTGGGGAGCGAGCCCGATGGAGGAGGGCACATCGCATCCTCCCTTCCCCCGAATTAAGATTGCAAAGTATTTCCACATAAAGTTTCCAGAGAAAGTCCCAGTCGGGCCTCAGACCCGGTTGGGAAAAATAAACTGTTATTATTGTTGTTGTTAACAATAATAATAATAACAACCACACGGGCAGGAGGAATTCTTCCCAGGCAGGGCTAGAGCCAAGCCTCCCCCAACGGGGCGAGATGCGGGGCACGCGTGGCGGGGCAGAGGGGCTCTGCCGGGGGCCGAGGCTCAGCGCTCCCCGGGGTGTGCAGGGAGCCACGACTGGGGAGGGGGAGAGAAGAGCGCTTCCTTCCCTGGGAAAGGGCCGTCTCTTGCCAGGGCTGTCGGAAACGCTTCCTCTTCGATTTTTAATAAGGAGCGTTAATCAGGCCCACAAGGCAGGGGTAGGGAAAAAATCCATTAGCGCGCAAGTCAGGTATCAGTGATCTCGTGGGGCAAAAAGGTAAAGAGGAAAGGTTTAAAAGGTTTAAAATCACCTTTCAACTAGCATCCAAGCTAGGGGGCTTATGCAAAAGCACGCTAGAGAGGCAGGATTTGCAGGGCGGTTGTACGAAAACGGGCAATTAAAGCGGTGGTTCCTGAAGAAAGTTGCTTAGAGGTTTCTCTTCGGTATGTGTTGAATTTTTGGCTTTGATTTGGATTTATCTGTACCGTGGGGTTTGGCGAGCTAATCCGCAGAGACTTTTTTTCCCCCCTCTCTATTTTTTTAAAAAATTATTATTACAGTAAACCCATGCCCCGTGCTACCTGCAAAAGGGAAAGATATTGTTAAGACTGCTTACCTCGGTGGAGTCGTTTGGACAGCCTCTCTCTCCAGGTCCCCTCGCCCCCTCGGCGATTCCTTTACAGTTCAAATGACCCTCCGGGAGCGGAGCATGGAAAAATTAAAAAATCAAAATCAAATAAAATTAATTACGAGCGAAAAAGTGTCCTGCTCGAGTAGGGAAAGGCAGATCTCATCCCTTGCCGCGGCCTCCAGCGCTCCAGAGATGGGAGATGTTATACTGTCGTGTTTGTTTGCGGAGTATAAATAACAACTTAAGTTACTTACGATGCATCAGGGGAGAAAAAGCATTTCCCCATCAAAGTCCTCCTCTGCCCGTTTGTCCGGGGCAGCGGCTGCAGCGCACCGGCGGCTTCGGCCGGTCGGTTTTAGAGGAGGAAAGTGCCCTCTCCCCCGCTTTTCTTCCTCCTCTTCCCCGACCGCGATAAATAACAAAAGGGATGCGGCGACAGCACCGGCACCGTCCGGGATTATTCCCTCTCTCCCGCCCCCTCAGCCTCTCCTTCCCCGCGGCAGCCCCGCCGCTCCCGGGCCGGGCCGGTCGCGGGGCCCGGGGCGCGGAGCCCAGAGCCCGGGGCGCGGAGCCCGGCGCGGCGCTGCCGGCTTTGTTCCGCCGCGGCCCGGCGCACAGGCACGCCGCGGGTCGGGGTAACAATGCGTCGCTCCCTCCTTTCTTCTCTATTCTTTTTTTTTGGGGATGGGTGGGGGGGTTGTAACGTGCGGTTTTGTTAATTCACCGGTCCGGCGGAAAGGGGCAGGAGCGGGGGAGACGCCGTCGGAAAATGAATGTTTGGTTTAGTTCTTCTTCTGGTCCTTCAAGAACTGGCGAGGGGAGAAAAAAAAGGATAAACGAAACCCCCATCCGTCCCTGAGCTTCCTAACTCCTCCTGCATCTTTCGAGTGAAAAATAAAGGAAAATATGCGAACGCTGAAAAAGAAAAACAAAACGAAATAAACGAAAATCTCGGCGTGGGTTCAGAGCGGCTGCGAGAGATAACGGCGGTGCAGGACAAGGTACGCTCACATGCACAAAAAGAAAGTGCAGTTCCTCCTCCCACCCCTCCCGGAGTGGCAAAGAAGCCAAGGAGGGGTGCGGAAGGTGGCAGGGGCGAGACAGACAGACGGAGTGGAGATGCGTGTGGATCCACTTCTGGTACCAAAGGGTTTCGCCTAGAGATGGTCGGAAGAGATAAAGGCTCGGAGAAAAGGGGGCGGCATTTTTTCCCTCTTAAATTGGTATTTAATGGGAAAGCCTATTGGACAGAAACCTGGACACGAGTCACTTAATTGGACTTGACATCTGTCACAGTGTGGGAGTTTTCACAGCCCAAATATTTTCAGCAGATCAGATTCTCGCTGAATCTGTGCCACAAATTATAACAGTCGAGAGCAGCCCATGATATAAACCCTAGCCTCTGGATATACAGTCTCTAGCCATGCTCGCTCCCAGTGCCGTCGTCTCCCCCCGCCCAAATATTGGATACCCACTGATCTAGAAAAACACCGCTGGCATTTCGCATGTAAGCTAATAAATAAGCTTTAAACATCAATTTGCATCATGTATACCAAGCTTGTGGAGAATCATCAGACTAGTTTTTTAGTTCATTTATTTTGGCGGTCCCCCTGCCCTGTCTCCCACCCACCCCCAATCCCAGTGCGTGGCAAGCATGGACCTGTCAGAGCCAGGGGGACAGAAAGGCTCCCCCACTCCCTTTGCCTCCTGCCCTCCCTGCTCCAGTGCACAGACAATGAGGCGAGGGAGTCAGCCATGAGTCCGTGGCTTTTCTGCTCTCAGGAGACTGGATGGAGCCAGGCCCCTTCGTGCCTGAGTCAGGGGATGCCTGTGACCAAAGTGACTCCTCTTGCTGTCACCCTGCTCCAGCCCCTGCCAGATGGCAGTGCCTTCTCTGCTCTGATCCCCATTACCCTCCCTGCAGATCCCTTCAAATGGGTGCCATAGCCCCTTTTCTGGATGTAATCATCTTCTTCCATGGGTACTTTCCTGTGCCAGGAGCCTGTACTGGCAGGCTCCCTCTGGAGCCCCCAAAAAGGGACAGCGGGAGGGGTGGGTAAGACAGAGCAGAACTGATTCTGCTGCTCACCAGCAGCTCAGTGGCCGGTTCTGGGTCCCATCAGCAGGAAGTGTGGGGAAGAGGTGGCAGGAAGACACTTGCAGGGATCCCTGAGGATCATCCATATGCAACAGGCTGGAAGATCTCTGAAAGGGGAGAGATTCTGCACTTGATGTGACTTACAGGACATTAACAAGAATGAGTAACATGCCTGAGTAATTTTGGGTTTTGTCTATTTTTTTTTTTAAATGGTGGATACTCTAGCAAAGAAAATAATCCCTCTGCATGACACCTGGCCCATTAGGGAAAGAAATGCCTGAAAGTGTACCCTCATGAACACTTCTCCCAGGGAAAATTGGGGATTTATCTCCCTTCCCCTGCCCATAGCAAGTCTCCAAGGTAGCAGGAGGCTGTCACTTGCTCTGACCCCACATACTGGCACTGGTTCCATGGATATCCAACATGATCCCAGCAGGGCTTCCAGAGATGCTTGGCTAAGCTATCCTTGTCTGCAATGGGACATGCTAGGAAGATTCAGATGCAAGTCATGGAGGCTGTGGCACATCCCCATTCAGCTCACCTTACTGGAAACCTTCACAGGTGCTCTTTGGAGATCAGGATCTGAGCAGTTCAAGGTCATTGTGCTTCACATGCCGAGACCCAAGATCCCATTCCATCAAATGACCACCATCCCAGACTTCAATGAGAAAGCTGTGGAGGAGACCTTCTCCAGCTCACTGTGGCTCAGTGCTGGGGGCTTTGGCTTGCAGTGCTCCCCAAGGTGTAAGTCTGAGGCCTCAGCCCACAGAAGCTGCAGGTGATGGAATAAGTAGTTGGCTAAGGCTGCCACAGATAACAGCCAGGAAGCTGCTAATTCATGCAAGCCACCCTGCTCTCTGCTACAGATGCTGTCATCATATGGCTTGCTTTTTAGTTTTAATTTTCAGGAAAAGACCAAACAGTTGCTTCACAATGCTGTTCAGTTATGACGGACATTTCTGACACCTCATAAAGCACTGGTTACTGCTCCTGGGATTTGATCACCCCATTGCTCCACTACCAGATGTGTTAAATGCAGAGGATCCCACTTTGCCCTGGACATGCCAGGCCTGGGGTGTCTACCCAAACCTCCATGCTGGGATACCGCAAATCTTCTCACATCAACTGCAAGGCACAGGGTGTAGTCTCTGTATCTTTAGCCTTAAAAAGCCAGTCAGAAATGCTGGAGCTGACAGCCTGGCTCTTCTCTGACCAAACAAAGCCCCAAAGCCCAGAAGCCGGGCCAAATTCTCCCAGCAGAGAGCTCTCCTGCCTCTCACCACTCACACCTGGAGAAAGAGGCTGGTTTTGAGAGCTCAGCATACATGGAGCCAACTGGCCTAAGCGTGGAGGTCACCAGAAACAATCAGAAATTGAGGGACAAAAGTGCATTTGATGGAAACAAAAAGTTCCACTTTGACAAAGGAAGGATAACTCTCCCTCAAGCTCTTCTTGTCTTTTCCTTAGGAAATAGCTCACAGCAAGTGGAGACCTGCATGTTGCCAATCAGTATGGTCCCAAAGGAAGCTGCATAGATGCAAAGCCACCTTATGATTTATATCCCCAAATACACACAGAGCCAGCCACAAGTCTATGGTTGGCCTCTTCACTAAGCAAGCACCTCACTGGCATCAAGGCAGGCTAAGATTCCCACACGGTTTCAAAGATGCCCTCAGTGGCATAAAGAGCATTGGTCTGGCGTCTCCATAAAAGGTGAAACTGCAGCCTACAAGATGCACTCGCTGAAGAGAAAGCGAATAGGAAAAACAAAGGCACAACAAGGGTCTCCAGTCTGTACAATGGGCATCCAGGGATGTTGTATGGCTGTGGCCTTACTGCAGACTAAATCCAGGATAGTGAGCCTTGCAGCACAGGTGGACATGAATCTCCTGGAGGAGAATTTGGGATTTCATTTTGCCATGCTGGAGGGCTGTAAGGGAGTCATGAACAGCTCTTCTTCTTTACCTGGCTTGAGATGCTGCCTGGCTGGAGGTACAGGAGAAGGGGAGGTGGTTTCCTGTGGACGGCATTGCAGCTCACACAGCTCCTTTGCAGTGACCTCTTAAGTTTAATGAGAATGAAAGGTGTCCAGAGAACGACTCAGTATGAACAAAGCCACACCCCACCTTTGTTGGGGCCATCTCACTGAAAAGCATGACGAAAATCATTCTATTTTGACTTGCAGGGCTTGCTGACAAGCCAATAAAACCTTATGAACCAGACTGCTCACTATGTTAGCCCTAACACAGAACTAGTATTAGTAAATTCATTAATGATAGCAAATAAAATTTGCCCACTCCTGTGACACTTACAGTAAAGTGTCACAGGCCAGCAAACAATATCAAGTCATAGTTGGTGCTGAATTTGTGACAGAGATTCACAACTCAGGGTTTTTCCAGCTTCAGTGGGATCAGACTTTGGAAAGGCAAGATTCAGAAGAGGATTGTCTTCAGGATGTAGTATGAAGAGACAAGACTGAAAACAGTGCTGCCATGTGATGGTATTTTATGGAAAGAGGGCACTCTCGTGTGTGAACATGTCATGTTCACATCATACAATGATTTGAAGGTGATGTCATTTGTGAGAATAGTCTGGGTTGGTGCATAGCCCCTAAAAGTCTAAAAGGGTCTATGGCCACTAACACCCTGAAGTGGCCATATGTCACAAGGAGATGTCCTTCTGGCCTGGAAAACTAGAATAATGAAAGAATCCAATTGCCGTCTCCAGTGCTGGGCCAGGTATTAGGTAATAATTTTTCACTTTCAGCTTGAGCAAACCTCGCAGGTCTGCCGTGGGGAGACATCAAACATGAGAACCCACGATGCTGCTTTTATGGTGCTGCTTGTCAGAGCAGAGCTGCACTTCCATTACCTATATGTCCTCTGTCTGTCGAAAGGACAGCTTTCTAGGATGCTTGAGGACATCCATTCTCTTTTATAGCATACGCCATTCACGTTGCTGGCATATGCTGCCCATTGAAATAAATGGAGCTTGTCACTCTTGGATGTGTTCCTTGGAAATAAACGGTCAAACAAATTAGAACGCTGAGCCATGAAAATCCTTGTCCTTTTGAAAAATCTGTGCTGGATGTAGCTCAGTGCCTCTGCTCATGGTTTCGTTAGACATTTGGGTGATATTTTTTGTTTTTCCACTGGTCATATTTACTTTCTCTGAGACTGTTTTAATAACAGGTCAGGAGCTTTGAGGCTGCTGGCAGGAAGATCCTGCAACTGGGTAAGGTGAAAAAAATAGTGTCCCATGAATAGAGGTACTAGGGCCACCAGGTCTGGATGTGAGTTCACCCTGGGTGAGGTCTGCCAGTGTTTGTGGGACAGGCAGGACGTTCAGCTGCTCCATTGCAAATATGAGTGTGACCTCCCTGGGAGTGGCTGCTGTGTTTAAACCAGTAGTCTCCAGTTGAAATATATGGCTTTTGGACAAAATCCTGAATCTTCTTGTCTGATTGCAGCCTTTGGCTTATGTCCCTCGGTCTCCACTTCTAGTCTTTTCCTTTGCTTGTTGGACTAGAGGAGCCATGGCATTAAGATCCAGCTGCCACTGTAAAAAGCCAGGTGTGCTCATGAGGATGGTCATGGCCCTTCACTGCCACATGGTCTTGTCCTCTCCAAAGATTGTCCTTGCGATGTCAGTGAGTATTCACAGCTCTCATGAGAGGAGGGTATCTTGAGAAATGGTGGATGATGAGGAGTTTTTAAAGGCAGAAGGAACCACTGTGAGCATCTCCCTGCAGGCTGAAGGCCACAGGACTTCCCTCTTAATTTCCTTTATGAGTGAGTGTGCAGTTTTCAGAAATAATACCCATTCTTCGTCTAAACATTGATGGTGGAGGAGGATTCCCTATGATCCCTGGCAAGTTACTCCATCAGCTGTTTCTCCCCACTGTTGAAAACACCGATGTGAAAAATGAGTATGCACACCTTCAGCATCCAGCTGTGGGATTTTCTTATATCTTGGCCCCTGGATTGAGAGTTCTCTTTTATTATGTTATCGAGTTCAGGTAGAGATTTTGTAAACAGGTGTATGCATGTGTGCTGTACAGCTGATATGCCTGCGTGCACCAGTTATTAGCTTGGACTTTCTGGTCATGCAGAGCATAGCTACAGATATTGCCGCTGCTCAGGTCAAATGTCTGGAAATTTTGGACAAATGGGAAAATTCCACCTGGGCAAACATTTCAGACAGAAAGAGGAGACATGCCTGAGTAAACCCAGACATCTGTTGGTCCTTCTTAGGTCAGTATTCATTAGTAGTGGCCATATCAATTCTGCAGCCTTCTTTTTGTTAAACTGAACAGGATTCAATGCCTTGTCATTATGCAGAAGAGAACAAGTCTTTTTGATTTCTAAGGTGGTTCTGATCATGGGATATTTTCCATTCCTCCCATCCATCTTCCTAGCCCAGAAATGTGATGCTTAGCATGCCAAGCTCTGAATGTAGAACAAGAAATACTTACTGTGCTCTACAGTGTGTCTGCAAACCCTAATGCAGCCCAGATGCTCGTGGAACAGGTGTATCAGGAAATCATACCACACTAAAATTACAGAAAACACATATCAAAACCTAAGAATGTCCACAGTGGGTTAGACCAAAGGTATCTTGTTTTCTGCGGTACCAAAAGACAGAAACCTGTAAGAATAACATAAATATACAGTGGTACTGCCCTCAAATATTCTCCTGACATCCAATTAATTAAATTTTAATGCACTGGATGAACCTTTCTTTTCTGAATTTGTCGAGTTGCAGTTTGAATGCATGTGACTTTTTAGCATCCATAATTTCCCATGGAAAGGACTTCTCTGTGAGCCATGTGATTTAGGTAAATGCATAAAGAGATGCTTGTAAACATGTTTGCAAATAAAATAGCCAAGTTTGCTGAATTACTGTGGCTTCTACTGCTGATGAGCATATGAAGGGTAGCGTTGAGTATGTGGGCAGTAGTGCCTTATGTTTTCAATGAATGGATTTGGTTGGAAGCATAAACAGTGGGTGGATTAAAGCCAGTTAGGAAAAAGAGGAGGAATCTCCTGCAGCCTGGGTAAGGGGAAGGAAGCAAGACCAAGACCTGGTTCCTTGAAATGGTTCACCTTAAATTGACCTGGGCCAGGGTCTGAAAATGAGACAAGTCATGCACAAGCACACACATTTGTTATATAGGTTGGAGCCACGGAAAGTGTCCATGTGGATCAGGCACTAAAGGAGTTAACAAAACTAGCCAGAAACAGAGATGTGTTAACCTTTGCAAGGAACTCGATAGCAATCCCCACACATAAATGACTAGTGAGGAATTTGCGAATTAAGCAGGACAATTAGGAGGAACCTGGTGATTTTTATACATGCCTGATGCACTAAATGGGGAGTGTGGGCTTATGTGGCTCCCAGACACACGTGGCTGGGAGGCAGCAGTCAGTGAATTGAGGGGGAGGCAGGCACCGTGTGCTTTGCCACCGAGGACCTCACCTGTGCACATGTGTGCAACTGCTGGCTGCCAGGGTGAGGAAAGAAAAAGTGGATGTCAAGTCTAGCTGGCAGCCAATGCATCTGTCTTCTGTCTTTCACTCACCCACAGTCGAGGTGGAACTTGGCTATTTTTAAATCCGATGTCTGTGTGTGTAGCCATGGGGAATGCTCTTTCTTATGAAAAAGGAAAAAAATAGAAAAAGAAAAAAATTAAGATTTTTCAGCCACTTGCATTCCGTAAGTAGATATTTCTCCCTCTATTGGTGCCAAGCACCCCACCCCACAGGCTTCCTTTCTTCACTTGGAAGTAGAACTTGTAAAACAAAACCCAGTGATCATTACTGGACTGCTTAGGTCAGCTGACCAGGGAAGAAGAGCTGCCATGCGATACATGCAGGGTAAGAATGGCCTCATGGGAGGTACCAGGTGCTCTGCCCAGTTCAGTGTCTTTTCCCCAGCCACGGCCAGTATCAGCATCTTCTGGAATGAGCAGGAAGGTTTTCACCAGCATGTGGAGTGTTCAAGACCATTTTATTTCTACTTTTATAGCTTAGGCCAGCTGTAACTGCCCTTATGCTGACTTCTGTGAGTTGTATGGTCATTCCTGGCAAAGAAGGCAAATTGATTTATTCCAAGAAGTCATTCAGGCCTAACAAATTGTTTTTCCTATCAAAATGTTTCCAGGGAATACAATCAGGTATCTGAAAAACCATTCCTTTCCCACAAAGGCATACACCATATCCTAGGCTCCATCCCTGTGCAGGCTTAACATCCTCCAACAGCTGCTTCTCCCTCAACTTCTAGACCTCTGGTTCTCCAGCTCTGAACATGTGAAAGGTGATGTTGGGTCTTCTGCGTCTTCAGTCATTTCCATTGACCACCTTCTCCATATCACTGAGGCCATGCAGCACTGGTATGCTGATTTTTGAGACTTTCTCTGAACTTAAACCAGCTAGGTCACTAACTGCTGGATGTTCCTCTCCTTCTCTTCCCATAATTTTGAACTCTGTCTTCTAGTGTGGGCTCTAGAGGTGTTTTTGCATCCTCTTCTTGGACGCGTTTCCTCATATCATTCTCAATTTGAAATTTGTCCATTGGACACTGTTATCTTTCCTGCCTGGACATTCTATTTTCCCTTTTGTTTCCCCATGCTGTTATTTGTTATTGTTCATCATAAACTATTCTCAAACTACCTAGTTGGGTGGTCCTTTGTTTGAAGGGAAGAAGTCTTAACAAGAAGACTGACTGGTCAGGACTCACTCCAAGCGAAGAACACAGCCTCCCTGAAGGATAATATAACCTCTGTTATCTTTTCAGGATTTCCTCATGAACTCAGACCATTTCTATTTGTATCTATGACAATGCTTGATGCTTATAGGAACTCTACTGAAACATCCTAGGGCGGTAACTCCTTATATATATGTATAGATATGAATTCAGATAGGCACATTTGCAAGGCAGCTTCTTTAGATTCTTCTCAGGTTCCACATTTTCTGCTTGTCTTCTCAAGAAAACTCCACTTTAGGGCTACAATTAAAGATGAAATAAAAAAGCAAAGCAATTGCATGTCTATGAAATTTCATGTTATAATTCACATTCTAATTTACTCCTTCTTCTGTGGCCTCTGTGTTCATCTCTGCAGGGTTAGTATGAGACTTATATCTGGTTAGGGAGTCTGGATTTTTTCTGGAGTCTTGATTATGTAAAATTACAGCATCCCCTTAGAAAAGCACTTCTAGCCCTCATGGTGTTGAGATGAATTTGAAACTATGCCTGGAGAGTGTTAGATGCAGAGAAGTATGAATGTGTATGAAGAGTACTGAGGTCAAAATTCTATGAGATATGAACTATCTTGCTTCATTTTGATGGGGCACAATTTCATCGTTCACAGCTACTGACAAGATTTTTAATAAGACTTGAGTTGTAGTAGGATGCTGTAAAACGCTTGAAAGCCCATATGGCTTAGCAAGTGTATGCATTTCCAGAAGGTGAAGAGTGCCTGATGTTGAAGGCAGTGGGATGGAAGATGGTTCCATTTCTGTGTATTGTAGTGAAATGTTCAGCTCTGTGTAGCTCCACTTCAGCAGTCTTTTTTATCCCTGTCAGGGCTGTGCCCGTTGCCCCAAGAAACTCTCACCGAATGACTGGAGAGGGAGAGGGACTTTTTACAAGGGTGTGTAGTGACAGGACAAGGGGGAATGGCTTCAAAATGAAAGAGGGTAAGTTTAGATTAGATATTTAGAAGCAATTCATTACTCTGAGGATGGTGAGGCACTGGCACAGGTTACCCAGAGAAGCTGTGGATGCCCCATCTCTGGAAATGTTCAAGGTCAGGTCAGATGGCGCTTTGAGCAACCTGGTCTAGTGGAAGGTGTCCCCGTCTATGGTGGGGGCATTAGAACTAGGTGATCTTTAAGGCCCCTTCCAACCCAAACCATTCTATGATTCTATGATTCTATGAGCCAATTCAAACCTTTATTCACCAAGACTCAGATGTCAGGAGTTTTTATGCAGAACAGTCCCCTGCCTACCTCCATGAAGTGGCTTAGGATAGAGCAGTGACTAATGGTGCTCTGCTAAACCAAATAAGCTCATACTCCCAGGTCTGCTGATGCTGTTATTCACTGATCCCAGTGTTTGGAGAACATTCCCAAGGGAATTATTCCACAGACTGGTGGTAGCCATAGTCTCCATAGGGTCATTTACAAAGCATGGCATCTTGAGTCTTTGGCTCCAGAAGAAATGAAACCTCTGAGCTGGTTTTAGACAGTAAACACTCTTGCTTGCTATTGACCATAGTTTGCTTGTTTTCAGGGTCCAGGTTTAAAGAAATAAAGTTGAGCGGTAGGCTGTCTTGAAGTCCTTTTCTGGTTTTATCAGGCAAAGTGTCTCCACTGTTTGCATTCCCCAGAGTCTCTTAGAGTGAGGACTGAGTTGTGAGCTGTCCCCCTGTGTGTAGGGGGTATGAACTTCCTGACAACTGCTGCTCTGCAGTATGGAGCAGAAGCTAATGCAGTTTGATTCACCACTCACTTAGGGTTGACAGATGAACTGGCCAGTCTTTTTGTGGCAGTTTAGGCTACTTTCATATCTGGAGCTGTCTGCCTCCTCCATCAGCCACAAGTTATTGCCCCTGTGACAGAAAGTCTCAGCAGCTCCAGTTCATCATCTGGTGTTTCAGTGCTTTTAAGCTAATGCACCAAACTCCACCATGGCAGAGCCACAGGAGGATGCACATTCCCATCTGCCAATTCTGCAAAGGGAGTAATGGGAGGAGGGTCACCAGGAAGTTCTTAAACTACTACTGTGGGGCTCATCAAAGCTCATCTGTCAGAGCACTTGAGTGAATCAAGTTACTGGTAATTGAGATCAGTATCACTGCTCTGTGCCTGAGCAGACTGCAGCTTGCAGGGTATGGAGGCTCCAGCGTAGCCCTGGGTCCTTAGAGCCTTAGGTCCTAAAAGGAAAAGTCTCTGCTTTTTTGATGGATTCAAGATTTCATGACCATATCCATATTTTATATGCTATAGCTGGAAAATGAGTATGCTTTTCATTCAGAGCTTGTCATCTCAAGGAAAATTACAGGATGGGTCACAGAATGAAGCAAATTATGGACTGCAGCTAATAAATGGCCATTTACTCGGGCTGAAAAGACTCGGGAGATGGAGGGTCTTCCAAGGCTGCAGTTTCACAAGCAAAATTAATGTTGCTGCATGGAGCTTGACAGGTATATTCAGGCTCTTTATGCAAGTCCCTCAAGAGAAAAGAGATCTCTCTTTTTATGAAATGGGGGAGCATGGGCAGGCAGCTGGGGAGGAGAGAAAGGTTAAAGGCTACAGGTTGAGTCAGGGAAGGCTTGGTTCTGTCCCTTCTAAGAAAGTTTGGAGGGAGATTACTTTAAGGAATGTGGTCTGGCTCTGGAAACATGCCCTCCCAAAAAGCTCAGCCTGGCTCATGGTCCATTTGCAGGAAAGCAAGAGGTGGGCCTGCACCTGCTGCAAGCGTTAAGCAGGGGCACCAATGGAGTAGCTGGCTCCGGTCCCTCTTATGGCTGCTAAGGCATTTCCCTGTGGCATATCCCTGTAAAACCCAGAGGCATCCCAGAGCCTCAGCAGACACTGAGGCTTCGCAGACATTGGTGCTGGGCTCCCCCTCACCAGCTGGACTGCTCTTCCAGCAGCCAGGAAAAGCAATCATTGGCAAAGGTAATGAAATGGAGTCAGGCACACTATGTAAATACTGTTTGGGCTACATTCATAATCCCACACCATGAGCCACGTTTCCATGAGAGAGGCAGTCTGGCCCCCTTGGATAATTTTAATCATTTTTGACACGAAGACTTCTTCTCCTATTTCATGACTTATTTCCCCAGTATCATTTAAATGTATTAAAACACTGTTAGCGTAGAAAGTAGGCATCATGTTAGCATAATATCTAATCAGAACTAGTCTGCCTGTCCCCGCAGGGTTTATTTATTTATTTATTTAGTGTCTGTTTGTGCTGTTTTCTTGTTAGATTGGAAAGCCCTTCCTTGACATACTCATTTGTTCTGCAGTGTAATAGAATAGGATCCTTCAGAGCTGCTGACATCTGCTTTATTTTTGAGATCTGCAACTCTCAGCCCACAAAGCAACAATGATAATAATAATAGCGATAATAATAATCATAGTGCTAGGAAGCTTGAGAAGTGAAGTTAAGCATGAAGAGGAGAAGACACAAAATGGACAAGGAAAAAAATGGGCTGGCAAAGAATGTTTCAATCACTGGGAGTGTATTTTTATCGGCCCTGATTCTCCACTCATTTACTCATGCTTTATGATCGCACTGCCCTGTGGACTGCAATTAATTTCTTTGTGACTTGCAATATTGCAAGGGAGAGGAGATCAGGCACCGTGGTGTGTATGATCAGGACACTTGTTCACGGGTATATTCAGCTCTGCTCTCACTCAAGTACATTGCTTTGATTTCTCAATGGCATTGCAGTATTGATTTTGAAGGGAATTAGTTTCTTCAGAGCTCCTGAAGATCTGGCCACTGCGATTTCTCAGGGACTTATTCAGCCTCCTCCCCCACAACTTTATCCTCACATGTCACAGCTGAAATAATTGGCATTGCACTATATCAAACTGGCAGGATGCAGTCCTGAAGGCTGGGGGGAATCAAATCCAGAGCAAGCCTTGACAAAGAGCTGCATGAGGAAGAGAGTTGTTGAGCTAAGCACTGTCTGAAATAGGCCTGGTAGCCATGACTGCCCACTCCAGGTCATCTTCTCTGAATCCCGCTCTGTACAGGGCTTTGTACTAAGGAGAGGAGACTGTACTGCAAGGAGGTAAATGGTAAGAAAAGGTAGGGAAAGGAAGGAAAGAAGAAAGGAGTAGGAAAAGAGGAAGGAAAAATTACTTTTTAAAAAAAGGAAAAAATTAAAAAAGAAAAAAGGTTCCTAATAGTAAGATCAGGTCATGCTGAACTTTGAGCGTCCTTGAGGGTGGTGAACTTATCTGAGTGTATTAATCTAAGTGATTGTCACACCATCCCCTAATGTAAATTATTCGCACTTAGGAATTCTGCATGATTTTTGACTTGAGATGGAAACAAAACTTAGGACTTGTGGTATTGAAAAGTTAGGTTCTAGAGACAAGTTTCATGGCTGATCTCAATAGTCATGGCCAGTCAATAGGCAAACAAACCTAGAAGGGCTTGAAATTGTTGAATTTACCTCATCCTGAGCAGCTGAGAGCGAGTGGCTCTCTTGCTCTTTAGCCTAAGGCCGTCTGCAGTAAAAACAGGGTGGCTGAGCAAGTACAGAGACCTAAAGACGACTAAATAGCTTCATTAGCAAAGGCACAAAACCACCCAGACCCAGAAGCAAAACTCCGGCTCCAGCATTTGTTGCCCTCCCCCTTTCAGAAGGACAGTTTGGGCTGAAGACTCCTACTCATAAAGGTTTCACCAAGTCCTGCTTCTTCTGGCTCAGAGCCCCCAGTGCACACTATTACTGTTACTGGTGTCATTACTTTTTACACCAGACATAGGTGTGACACAAATATTGGTAGGGTCACCCCTCTGCCGAGTTCCTTATGTGTATGGCATACAGCCATAGGGTAATACAAAATAGGAAAGGGGCTTATGAAAACTAGAGATGGAAAAGATTTAGGAGGTCCCGTCTGCTCCCTCTTTCTCTCGCCATATGCTTATAAAGGAACATACCTCTATTACTGTTTTGCCTGGTTTTAAATACTGTAGCCACAGGACTTCTGTGTCCCATGGAAAGCTTTTCCATCTACTAGCACCTCTCATACGTTCAAAAGGTGTTTCAGGAGACCTTCTCCAGCACCTCACCCCGCGTCAGACCCACAGAGGATATGCATGTTCGACAGCTTGTCTGATTTGCCACTATTTGAGCTGCCTCAACCTGGGGCATCCCTCAGACACTTAGAAGCATTTTAGTACCATTCCGTTACATTTCAGGTGACTATTTTCTTTCAGAAAGCACTAGCAGGATTCTTACGCCTCTCATGAGTGACATGGTGCCACCAAGCTGTATGGGCCAGCAGAGTCCTTCACCGGCATCGGTGCTCACCACTCTTTTACACATCGTGGTTCTGGCCTGTGTGAGTGGCCACAGGCTCGCTGGCAACCTCTGTCTTTACAGGTCCAGATCACATTTTCCTTCTGCTATGTCCTGTATGCCTTCTTGTTTTGCTCCTTAATGCCGTCCCACAATACTTCCCTTGCTCTTGTGAATAATTGCTGTCTGTGTTCTCCACTGGTTACTGCCGAACCAAGCTAGCTGCTCTTCCCATGCTCTTTCCTCAAAATAAAACTGTTCTGCCCAAATTTAGGGTTATTTCTATTGTTCTTCAGTTTTTTCTTGTAGTTTGCTCTTGTGTCTGTGGAAATCAGGCATTTACAATTAGTTCACTTGGCAAAAAGGCCATTTTGGAGATATTTTAATTGTATCTGTCCTTGCAGTCCTTGGTGAGCTAATGCTTTTGAGTTTGAGAGCCTGAGGATGAAGTAAGAACACTTTTCTTGCCTTGTTGGTTAAATAAGACCTAGAAAAGCTCTGAGAAATGTGAATATGCCAGTGGTTCTTGGCATATGAGAGGCTGGAGTGGGCCACAGTCTCTTGAGGTAGGTGGGCTAAGTGTGCAGACAGAAAACAACCTGCAAGATGAGGACGCAAATTTATGGCAAAACATTCAGTTCGTCTGTAAATGAAAAAAAAAGAAAAAAGAAAAAAAAAAGTGGAATTACCTCCACTGAAGGGAGAAGAAGCCTTATGGCTTATAGGCTTGCTGATAGGACTCTTGGAAATGAGGGCAGGTGATAACAGGCTGTAGGGAAGTACTTTCTTGTGAGAAAAATCTGCTACCTTTCCCAGTTTAACCAATGGGAAAATAAACATTACCTAAAGAGCAAGAACAGTGAGCCCTGTGTGATGAGGGCCATCATGGGCGTCATTTCAAGAAGAATCTTCACAAGCACTGTTAATTACCTATCCAAGCACAGCGGCTCATATTTTTATACCTGAGTGAATAAAATTAATCTCTCAGACTTCAACATCTAAATAAAACTGTCATTTATCTCCCACAGCAGCTAAGGCTACAGAATTTATGGATGTACAGGAGCTCTGATGATAAGGCCCTATTTGTTTCAGTGTGTCTTCATTTTTGGGAACCTAACTATGGTCACCCAAACCAAGATGTTCTGTGCTCTGTTCCTATGGATATGATCACGTAATCCACAGCAATTTAGCCAAAACAGAGAAATCAACTACTCAAAATTTCTCTCAGACACCAAACACGCCAGTTTTCTTGTACTCCTGTGTCACCTCATTATGGGATATTGATTTCCATTACTGTGTATTTCAGAAAATTCCCTGGGTAATGCTCTGGTGATTTGCTCCGAACAGGGCACCTCAGTAATCTTTCGGCAGGCAGGAGAAAGAAACACATCTTACCTGTCAAGCAAAACCCTGTCAGCCCAACAGACCAAATTCAGCCCACTGCCCAGTTCCTGTTCCTCTTGCAGTATCTCTGAGGTGGAATTGAGTTTTCAGATTTGTTCACGACTCAAGCGAGATTCAGGATCATTTGCTTAAAAACGCCGTATCACATGTTGCCACCTCTTGGTGTGATAGCCCAGTGAGAAAACACTGCAGTAATAATGCTGCCCTCCAGCCCTGAGGATAACAAACACCCAGTTCTGCTGGGAGATGGATGCATTGGTAATTAGCAAATGTTTGAACACGCTGCACCCTGCCAACCTACACCCAGCTTGATGCTACACTTCCCATTAGGACATACGTCTATCCTTGCTGCTGGAGAGGAGCCCTTAAGCATCTCTTACTGTATGATCAGTGTCAGTAAAGCCGTGGTACTTCTCTTAAGCTGCATCAGTTGATACGATATGGGAAAGGTAGTGGAGAGCTAGGAAACTTGATATGAGCTCCTGGTGGACACTTAACAGAACCAGAACCTTCAATTCTGTCGTAGGTTTTGGACTTGCTATCCCAGAAAAAAATGTCATGGGAGCTGGCCATGTGTACCAAACTCGTTTAAACACCAAACACTATTCAAACTCTTGCAGGAGAACAGGAAGATTGAAAAGTAGACTGAGAAACTGATGTTTAGGGAGGTTGTCGTTCTGTGTAATAAGGTCATAGAACATTCTGCTTTTAATCGAGTAAATTGAGCAAATTTTATCTGAAACAATACTTGCCTTTAGACATGACACTGCTCTAACAGTCCTGGAACTCAGCTCTTTCTGCGTGTGTGATCCAATTCCCATTCATTTCAACAATCCTGCACATGACAGCTGGACTCTTAGCCTTCTTAGAGCAATTTTGTCCCTCAGCTAGTGACACTAATCCAGTGTCACTGCCTTACACTCAAGAGAGATGCAGGACATGCCTGGTGAATGACTAAGGTTCAGAGGAATAACCAGCGTGGTCAGGAGGATTACATTAGACCTGATCAGGCTGCCATGAGATGACTTGTTATGTTGCCTTTTCAGTTTCTTCATTGAAAATCAGAGCAACTTTATTGTTGCAGAAATATTCCGTGTGACATTTTACAGGGGTGGCTGAGAAGAGAAGATGACTTTGTGCCTTCATCTTCCTTGAAAGCATCTAGAAAAAAATACTTTCAGAGCTGTAGCTCACCATCTCCAGCATCTTCTTGGCTTTCTGATTTGCTTCCTTTCTATGCTTCCTTGAGGACAGGTAAATAAACCTTTCTTTTAAAAGGACTTATTCAGAGAAGAAACCAGGAAATCTGACATTTCTGAAAATAAGGATTTGGGCTGCAGACCATCCTCAGGATTTGCAGAACTGTTTTCTGAATTTAATAATGCTCATGGTTATTTTTGGGTTGTTCTGTCAACTAGAGTAAGGGTCAATCGATGAAGCAACCTTAGATACCAGTGGGGTCAATATCCTATTTCAAACATTTCATGAAACTCCAAGAAAGAGAGAACATGCGCATGACTAATCTTTATGGAGCATAAATACAGATCTGGTCCTCTCTACTCACTCCTTAAAGTAGAGGCAGATTAACAGCTTCTTGAGAGCTGATCTCAAAGAAGCCCCACTTCAGACAACCGTCAGTCCCCTGCCCTCTCCTGCCTCCCCCAACATCAGACATGTACTATACTCAGGAAAGGATGATTGTCATTTCGCTATTTAAACTAGATATGGTTAACTTCAGGTGCTGGCAGTTACCAAATTTTCAAGTTGTCCACCGTTCCTGAGAGTAATTTTCAAGCTCACCTGAGTTCCTATGTTTTGAACATGAGCCATGTTCCTCACCTGACAGTGTCCTCATAATGAAGGTATTATCCTTGCCATTCTTGACAAGGCATCCTGGGAAGGGATCCCTAGGGACCAACTCCCCTTTTCTGAGATGTGATTTCATGTGTATCTGTAAAAGAACAATAGAAGGGATGAAGATGAGCTATTTAGCAGGAGTCTTGGTACCATTGACACACCTGGAGTGGGCTTTATCTCTGTTAACTTCTTATGTCCCCACTTCATCTGAGATAGTTCCTCTTGGCTCCGTTTACACTCACTGGAGAAAAGAAGACACGATGATGATGTGACACATCTTGCCTATTTTAGATTTTTGTGGTAGAGGGAGGTGAAATACTCACCAGAAGGACCTGTTTCTCCCCAGTAAGCATAGTTCAGACTGATGACTGGAGATGGAGATGCTCAGCACTGATCACATAAATCCCAGCCCCAGCTTCCAGAAGAGGCCCATGGAAGTAACATACGTAGGTCCAGCCTTCTCCTGAGCTGACATTCTGCACCTTGCACCTCGCTTCTCCACGCTGGGCCTATTCATTTTATCAGTTCATATTGAAAAGGAATTTCCATTTCTTCTACAACTGACAGCAGCAGAAAAAACGGACACCCCTGTTGTAAGATTTCACAGAGGCTCTAACCTATCTCATTTTAATATCTCCCTACCGAAATGATGGTCCAAACACCATTTTTTTTTGTGAGACGCTGTTGGGATCTTAATCCAATCATTTGTCCTACAGTTCCAAGATCCCTTTCTGATTTCTTTGGTTATTTGGCATTTCCCCAGGGCCCTTCAGCAGATGGAGAGACACAGTTTTTTAAAGTGTTGTGCAGACATAGGAGTTCCTGCTGTGAAGGATTTCAGGCAGTTTTGCTCCTGCCAGGCACCTCTGGGCTAGTGAGAATGTCCAGACAATGCGCAGGTCCTCAGAGGTAAGCTGCAGGTGAGGCAGCTCCTCTGGCTCCATCTCTCACATCCCCATAGGATGTACAGCGGGTAGCTGCAATCTTCTTGGTGGCATGGAGCTGGTGCTGGAGTTCTCAGATTGTACCCATTTTGGCCTGGGAGGGCTAAGAAGCTCTGATCTCTGTTTAGAGCCCTCCTCACATCCTTACAGAGAGACCTTGTTTGGTCTGATCGATTATGAGGAGGAGTCAGCTATTGCAGGGGCAGAAGCGTGCAAAGGTGCATTTACCGCACTTCCATGGGCTTTCCCTTGGATTTGATCTGGTATTTTTATACTTCTCTTCCCTTATCTCTCTCAGCTTCAATCTCCACCCTCAGAACAAGACAGACTTGCAGGCAGTGTAAATGATTGCTGCTCCACCCAAGGCAGCCCCCCAGAAATCACAGCAGCTGCGGACCCTCTTCTCACCTCTCCCTCTTTCCTTTCTTTCTCCTGATCTCTTCACTTCTTTGTCTCCCTCCTCCCCACTTTTCCTGTCTTTGTTTTTTTTTACCCTGTTCCCTCATGATCTCCCTGCGCCTGTGTGTCTCAGTCCCTCTCCCCGGCTCGCTCTCTCTGGAGACAGGTCTAGTGGCCTGGTTGCCATCTGCTGCCTGGGTTGTTTTTTGTGTGAGTGCGTGCGCGTATGCGCGCGCGCGGGTGCACGTGGGGCTTTTTTTATGAGGTTGAGATCAGATGGCATCTAATCGATCGTCATGGTCTCCATGGTTACCTGGGTGACAGAGTAGTTGGGAGAGACACATACTCCAGCCTGGGGCTGTCAGACCATTCCTGAGAGAAAAAAAAAAAAAAGAAAAAAAAAAAGAAAAAAAAAAAGAAAAAAAAAAAGAAAAAAAAAAAGAAAAAAAAAAAGAAAAAAAAATCAAAGCTCTTCCATCACATTTTACGCATTTACATCTTCCTTAGATCCAGGAAAATGTAGCCTGCATTTCTGTTTTACATTGTCACCCTTTGACTTGGCTTGAGGAGGAACAAAGCAGACTTGTTTTTTTTTCTGCATGGCACAGGCACAAAAGTGAACCACATCTTTGAGAGAAGCTTCCCTTTCCCCTTCTGCTTCGCAGAAAGGTTTGATTTTTTACTTTTTTTTTTTATTCCCCCCTGGTCACTGTTGTAACCGTAATGATTATTTTTATTCTTCTAAATTGGTTTGTCTCTTGAATTGACTAAGGGCAATGGTATTCTCTGGGAAAAGAATTACAGTTTATTAATATGAGAAGTATCTATTTTCCCCTGGCCTCAGCCCCTAACACTAGACCATCTTCGGCTCTTGTTGTGAGAGATCAATCAATCTGTCTATGATTCTATGTTTGGAAGCAGGAGGAGTGTGATCCTAAGGATGAATTATGGAATTAGGTGAGTTTCTCGTCTTTAAAAGCAGATTGAGTTAGGCATGGCAACATCTCTGACCATGGCAATCAGTGTTTCAGGAGCATGGGAACTAAAACCACATGGTGCAGAATATGAACCTGCATGAATCAGGGGAGGAGAATGATACTGCTGCATTTCAAACAATCTCATTGTGGCAGACACCCCTCAATAATCCAAGAATTTCACAAAGTTTGCCTACAGTGCACCACCTAGGTACACCCTGCTTGGTTCCCTGATAACCATATTCTGCCTGGTCCAACACAAATTTGTGTTTGATTCGACCTCAGCATGGCCCCCAAAAGGCAATCAGGTTGCATCTTCTGTTGTCTGGCTGCAGCCAAGGCGTTAGTGCTCATCAAAGCTCACCCATTGCAGTGCTGGGGCAGCTGCTGTCTGGCCGTGTTCCTGCTCATGGTAGCACACAGGGCTTTGGAAATGGCAAATGTAAACACAGGCAAAGGGAGATGATAGCACTGATAAGCATGGCTGTGATGGGCTGAGAGGCTGGTGACCCATCAGAGTTCTCCAGAGATCCGAAGTGCTGACTTAATACTGCTAACTATGAAATGCATCAGATCAGAGCACCCCTGGACAAGCAAAGAACTCTCATGGTTTGAGAGCTGGGTATGCCTTTCCTTTTCTCTTCCGCAGGTCTGAATTAAACTGACTTTTAGTTAGCGCCTGTGGTCTTGCTTTGCTTTTTTGCCTTCCTGGTAGAAGCACAAGGTTCCCAAGTTGGGTCGCTCAGTTCAGGCTGCAGATAGGCACTGAGGGTGGTATTAAGTTGTCTAAGGGGTGTCATTGCAGGTGACATCCTATCCAGTGTGCATGCACCACCCCCAAAAGGCACAGGTCTTAAACTGTGCTTATGTATGATCTGCCAAACTCCTTTGTTTAAAAAAAAAAAATCCATGATCACGCCTATTTGAATTCTGATTCTGCTCCCTCCCAGCAGCATAACATCCCTGCTTATAACCAGTAGGGTGGGAAATCCTCTACTCTTCAATATTCCCTAATGTTAAATAACGTGAGCCTCCTAGATTTTCATACTGTACAAACACAAACTAATTAAAGACGTACAAATACATCCCAGGCAGAGAATGAGAATCTGCTCACTAGAGGGAAGACCGCTGGCTTCCATGTCCCAGGGAAAGCTCCCTCACAGTTTACATTGTTCTTTTTGCAAGGGATAATTTATGGTAAAGCCAGTTTCCACTGAAACAGCAGACGTGCACAGAGAGGGGAAAAAAATGTAAACACAACAGCATCTTTGTGAATGCAGCAAGGTGCTGGTGCCTGCCTCTGCATGCTCCATAATATATTAATACACACTGGCTGGCCAATCCCACTGGAGCATTCAATCATGCCACATTATAATAGAATTTAATGGAGTTGACAGCTAAGACCTAGTTGCTGGAGACATGTGAAAGACCTTTGCAATGAGGATAACAATTAATAAAGGAAAGCGCCATAGATTTTTGGAGAACCTCATAAAAAAGTAAAATATCGACATTGATCACGGCATGCAAGGATATTAGGCACGTAAATCTAGCTATTGCCTTTATTTATTTATTTGCACATCTTTAATATTATAGGCACAGGTTTCCCCAAGGCCAAAATGCAATTTCTCTCTCCATTTCTCAGCAGGAGCTTTTCATCTCCCTATTCACCAGGTTTTGAATTGCACATTTAATAAGCGATAAAGAATTCCTGTCTCTATTCCTTGGGCTTTCAGCCCACAGCTTTTCCCTCCCTTCTGTCTTGTGATGGAAGCAACAATCCCCTTTACCTGGCAGTAGGTTCCTTGGGGATGTGGGGGTGGTGTAAAAGGGGACCTGGAGCCCACAGGGAGTGTCTGGACTTCAGTGTCTGCTGATGTGCTTTGTATGCCAGGTTGCACTGGGAAAGGCAAAGAGTGCATGGGATCAACATAAAAAGAGGGAGAAGGAGTCTACAACACTGTAAACCAGCATTTCCCTGTCTGCCTCACCAGAAATTTTTGGCAGGAGGAATAGCTTATATCTTCACTGCCTTCATCCCTGTCTGGGGAGAGACACTCTTCACCCTTCATGGAATACTGTAGTCATTTTAAAGAATCAATCTTGTGGGTAAACTGCACCTACCTCAATCCTCTCCCTGATGGAGGTGGCAAAAATTTCATCAGCCTGCAGCTGGGAGCATTGCTGGGCTCCCACAGGCTCAAATCTCTCTGGATTTCCTTGGCTGTGTTTAGTTAACACGCTCCTGAATCAGGGCTGGCTCCTCACCTCAGAGAAGTTCTGAACAGCATTTCCAAGAGTATTCAGGTGTGAATTGGTACCTGGTGGGATATTTAGAAACACGCAGGCTCCTCACTGCCCAGAGGTGCTGCAGCGCCCAGGCCCCTGATGCTCACAGTCCCTGCATTCGTAAATGCCCATGTAACACTGGAGAGCTGCCCTCACAGACTGACAGGCTCCAGCTCCTTCTGGCTTCAACTTTACACCACTACAAGCCCACTCATCTTACTGGGCTTCCTCTTAACCTTCCCTGATGAACACCGAGGACAGGATCAGCCCCAAATGAACCCAAGCTTCTGGTAATGTAAAGGTCCAGCTTCCTTAAGTTAGTGATCCTTGTGGGATCCTTCTAACTTCATATGAGTCTATGATTCTACAAGTCCAGCTGTGCAACCTCAGGAGCTGCAGCTTGGGGCATTGAGCTCACATCAAAACCATTTGGAGCAGTCAGGAAAAAAACTGAGGGGTCAAATCCATCCCTGGTTTAGGACTGTAGAGACTGATGGTGTTATAACAGGGATGACTTTAGCATTGTGTTTAGAAATTAAAAACAATTTTTTTTTTACTTGAATGAGCACTTGAATGAGCATGGTGCAATTGTAGAAAAGGGACTAAATAATTAGATACTTCCATTTGACAACCAGCTGCAGTAGGTTACTTTCTTGTCAGGTAAATCAACCCTGTTTTTCTTTCACTTACCTATGCACAGATGCACTTCTTCAGGACAGGTGATGTCTTGCTTGGAACAAAAGAGGCCATTTGTCCATATCACAGCAGTGGCAACTGCACCGTGTCATCTCATGCTCTCCTCCAGCAAATTGAGTTTGTCAGTGCTCAGCCACACAGCTGAGTGGAGTGCTGCGTGATGCCTCACCTCTCCTGGGAGAGAGAAGTTGGCATAAGCCATATCGTAATGGGATCCAGAAACAAAGAAGCGTGAATGAAGTGCTAATTGCATTCATAAAGACATTAACAAAGGAATTAAAATGGCAGAAGCTTCCTTTCCCCCTCAAGGTTCATATAAACAACCAAAAATACATTAATAATCACTGAGGTTTACACTACTTTGAAGGGATTATATAGAGACAGAGAATCAGGGCTTGGAAAGACCATTTCAGTGGTCTTTTTTATGGGATTCTGTGTCAGAGATGAGACATTCCACTGCTTCTGTTTATCCAAATTTGCTCTTTCTGTCTTTTCTCTTGTCCCTATGCTCCCTTCAAAGAACAGGAAGGCTGCTCATTTTCCCCTGAAACTTTTAATATGCTGTAAAAATAATGACACCGTATTAAAAACTGTAAATTTTCCTAAAAGTTCCCCAAAACAAAATGACTTTAGAAGTTTGGCCAATAGCACAATGGAAATTTCTTGTATAAAATAGCCTGAAACATCCTGCCTGGGTTTTTAATCTCATTCAGTTCTGCTTACCTTTCCATGGAAAAGGGAAAAAAAAGTCATGCTTTCTGCTTTTTTCTCAGTCAGTTTCTACATGATTTCATCCTTCCATTACCAGACTCTAGCACTCTGTTCTTATTTGCATTGCTACTACTGAGAAAAAACATTTCCTGTTAAAATTCTCTCCAATCAATGGGGTCTTCCCCCCCCCATGAGAATAGTATTATTAGCCTTAAACATGGAAAGAGCTCATTTCACAGATCCTAAATTCTGAGGCTACTTTAAATCGCTTGTATCAGCAAAATGATAGCTCTTGCTTTTTCAACTACTTGGCTGTATTTATCACACCTCTTCAACTCTTGCACTCACCTCCTTTCCACCTGCTGACGTGGGTGTTGTGCTAGTGACAGCTACAGCTAAAGTCAGCTAAACAGTTTGTTCTGTTCACTAATCTTCAGTCACTCATAACTTTCCAAAATGTTTGTTCTGGAGGCTGCAATCTGCCAGTTCCTCATGAGCACTCAAAGGTGGATTTCTCTAGGAAAGATGAGTCCAAGCCATTCAGCAGTCCTGTAGAAGGAGACACTTCTATCACCTCAGTGATGAGGCTGAGGTGCCTGCAGAGGCACCATGCACGGAGAAGAGGACTCTGAACTGACACCGAGAGGTTGCCAGCCCTGTGTCTCTATGTTTGCTCCATCCCCAGGCTGAGACTCAGGACTTGTGAGTGCAGGATTGGTGTTTCTAGATCTGGAGGGCAGAAGGCAGGGAGAAGTAAGGAGCACATCCAGGGAGATGAGATGGGATATGCCACAAACACCTGGAGGAATGAAGCTCAGCCCTTCATGCATCTGGGAGGTGTGTGGGAGCATGGGGATGGGGTCCAGGATGGGGTTTCTGACTGGAGAAGGGGAAAGGCGTTAACCAAGGGGGAAGGGTTGTGTAAGGTGGGACATGGTAGGCTGAGAGAGCAAAAGGGCACAATCCTTCCAGCATTCTCCGCCCTTGGGAAGAGGGTCTTCTCAAGCAATATTGGGACATGAGCAAAGAAAAGAAGCCTTACCCAAAACCGGTTTTTTGAAAGAAGAAGGAGAAGAACATAAACCCCTTTGTGCTGCATGGAGTATAGAGGGAGAGATTATGCACCTGGCTAATACCCCAGCCCCTTTAAAAGAGCTGAACCATTCAAGGAAGTATCCTTGTTTCAAGAGCACACCTCTTTCCATGGTGTGCACAGTTCTTTCTATGAAAACCAGATTTGGGATCATTAGGACAATGAGGACTATTGGAGCTCAAGCACAAACAATGGTGGGGTAGTTTGTATTAAGTCCTAATTCTGAGGTGGATTTAAAGCCTGTAGACCCTCCCACACTAACGTAACGTCTCCCACTCCTCACTTCCCCATCTTTGCTTCCCTTCTTTACTCCTGGATGCAACAAAATCCCTCAGAAATACACTCATAGCACATCCTTCCTCCTTTGCCCCTGTCCTGTCCCCCATGAGGTCCTGCCAACACCTCAGTGGGACCTCCATCTGCTGTGCTCTCCTGGCACTACTGCACTGCATCAGGAGCTCCTGAGGTCATATGCTAAAAGCATCATGGAAGGAGTGATAAAAAGAGTTGGTGCTAGGACGAAGAATGAGCAATGCTCCCACACTGAATGCAAAAACTGATATTAAAGCAATTTTCCATGTTACAGACAGCTACAGGAAAACTGGTTACCAGTTAGCAGCAGCAGGAATTTTCAGGCGGTGCTGGGAGTCAGGATGGGGCTCAACTATTCTTCTCATCTCAGTATCCCCAGTTCAGGAAGGAAACATATCCCTGGCTGTGACTTCAGTGCAGGTGAACAGAGTGCAAGGGCAGCCTCAGCCCAAGTCTTGTTTCCAAATAAATGAAATGTGTATCTTCCAAGTTTTCAGCTGGGAGGGAGAAGCCTGTCTCAGGAGTGATGGCAGGTGCTGCTGAACTATTTCCATTTTCCAGCTCTGCAACCTCAGGAACCTCTTTAATCCAAACCACCCGCCAAGCTCCATTCACTGGCCCTGAAGATCAGCCAGTGGATTTGGATTCATTTTTAAGGCTGTCTTTAATTTTTTTGAAGTATCTTGCTGGTGGATTTTTGGTCTCACCTGTGACTCAAGAAGAGATTTGCAAATCTCATTCTCACATTTTCAGTCATTTAAAGGGACACATCACACCAAGAATTTAAGTTCTGCTTTCAATAGAGGGAACACGGAGGTAAAGGTATATGAAAAGAAAACCAGGAGGTATAGAAATGCTTTGACAGATTTGTTAGAGATGAAAACATTCTTTATTTGATTTCTGCATTCCCTGGGGCAGTGAGGGGAACCCATATGCAATTGCATTGAAGTAAAGTATGAAAATCAGAGAGCGAATTTGACAAGAAGCTCCACCAAACCCACCTAGAAGCTCAGTGAAGTGCAAAATGTAAAGCTAACAGAGTAAAGAGTGGCGTAGCTCAGGGGCAGGATTTCAGTTACCGTGTTCTAAGGCATTGGTAACAGGAATGGGGATAGGAAAATACTCAGAAGGTACAACCCAGTGTGATCTTACTTGGGGATTATGCTCTACAGTGTTGACAGCTATTGAGAGATGTCAAAGGTAGACAGTAATTTTTTAGTCAATCATGCTTTTAGTCAATCATGCAACTTTTTAGTCAATCATGCAATTTTTTAGTCAATTCTCACAAGGAAATATGCACACATGGACATGTGTGTACTGCTACTATCCAAGCACCTTTTGGTGTCTAGCTTGCTGAAATGCTTTCAATTAGGGTTTGGAAACGGTTGACTCAGTCAGTCATGTGACACTTGCCAAATACAAAATTAGTTTCAGTCACTGATGTTTTCCTTCCAAAAAACCAAAGCATCATTCTCCCTTTCTCTCTTTCCCTTTTATTGTCAGAGACTATTTCTCAGGTAGGTGTTTAGCTGATTTTTAATGTCATGGAAACTTCATCTGCAAATTCGTTAGGAACTCTTTAGTAAAGCAGCCTAGTAAAACAGATGATTAATATTGGTAAGCTCCTCATTTGCATATTAATTAGTCTCCGTACTCAACTAATTAAAACAGGCCTGCCTGTTTGTAGACTCTCTGAATTCCAGATTGTTGCTATTGCTCCCACGTAAGTGCATTTAGTGCAGCTAAGGCAGGCCATTGATATCACAAACCAGGCACCCCAAGCAGCAGTAGCAATATTTTAAGGCATTTAAGTCTATAAGGGAAGTACTTTCAGTGTTTTCTTTAAAAAAAAACAAAAACAAGACTCATGCTTGAAATGGCAGGATGTAATGATTAAGCAGTGCTTCTACTTCCCTTTTATGCTCTTGCAGACATATTGAGCAGGACAATTCCAGAAACTAGACAAATCCAAGGCCAGAGGGAGAACAGTACTGCAGGGCACAAAGAAGCCCACGCTGAGCTGCCCTTAAGCCTTGTGATACTCACTTTTCTCCAGAGATGCAGCCTAAAATTAAGTTCAGGCTGATGACTCAAGACATGAAAATTCAAGGTTAATTCTGACCTGTGTTGTGCTGGCAGAATTCTGTTCAGTCTTCCAAGGCTGGGGATAGAACTGGGACTTGGAGTCCTTGCACGTCAGCTGGAGTTGCCCTTGCAAGCCCAGCTCATGGCCCCACATGCTCCGCAGAGATGCTGAGGGGGCCAGGCACTGGCTGAACTTTTATAGGTAAGGAGCTGCATTTTCCCCATCCCCCATTTCCCTGTTGGCTGTGTGGATGGAACAACAAAGAAATTCCCCTGTTGATTCCTTGCCTTCAAGCTTTAGCACACAAAATGCAGCCCTTCCAACAGCCACAAAGTCCTCCTCCACCTCAGAGCCAGACAGCGCTGCCCTCCCCAACAGGATCCTGCCTCCTCCTCCTCCCTTTGCCTGCCTTGAGTACACACCATTGCCTCCTCTGCCATCCGGGCCAACAGGCAGCCCCCTTGTGTTTCTCAGCCAACACACCTGCTGGTGGCCATGACACTCCTCTGTCTTCCTACTGCCCCTTCTAACTCCTCCTGCTGTTCTTGCTTCTGGACCTTGGCTCTTCATCTTCTTCGCCTCCTCATGCACCTGTTTTTTGTTCCTCTCAGCTGTTAGCATTCCCCACTTTGCTATCCCCACAGTTGTGCTGGACTCCTGTAGAACTTCAGGGACTGAGGATAAAACACCCAAGGCTGAGAGGCGCTTTATGATGTATATTTACTGTCATAAAATATTTTGCATGGCAGTGACAAGTAGGTTTTCTCAAACTGTCTGTGCACTGAGACTTTTCCTCACCCTAGCTGCCAATAGCAGTTTGACAGGTTTTATTATACTCCATTATTCACAACAAGCCAGGTCGCTGTGCCATATGCTGTCCAGTACTGCTAAAGCTAACCATGTGCCCATGTTGGCTGCAAACCAAGGCTGGTTAAAACCTGCTCCTTTTTTGCATGCTATTTGTTTTGAAAGAATTGGAGACGGGCTTCATGTCAGATGTTCCAGTGCATCTTATCACACCACTTTGCTCACCATCAGCAGCCTAAACACCAAAACAATTGGAAAATCAGGGATACTGGTATGGTTTGGACCTGGGGTTCTCCATGCTCTGTCCTGGAGCTGATGGAGTATAAGGCAGGAGAAGAGCCTTAAATCTCTCTGGGGCCACTGGCAGTGTGTTCAGCTTGGAGTGCAGCTTTGGATATGGCTTCATGCACTGCTTAGTAGGACGGACAGCAAAGAAAGGTGCAGTGTTTCTAAGACTAAACCTGTGCTTCACTGACAACAGCTGTTTTAGAGGCATTGCAGCTACAGCAGTCATTGTGTCTGCATGTGGCTGGACAGACTTTCTAGAGCATTCTCCAAAGCCTAGCCTTCTCCAAGCCTGCACTCACTGCTCCATGGCCTACACGACTTGCTGTTTCTTGCTTTTTAGCTGCTCTTGTTGGTCTGTTTTGTTTGAATGTTTGCTGACTTGCCAAACCCTGCAGTTACCAACACACAGTCCCATCTAGAAAGAACATTTATTGCTGCCTTTCAAGTCTGCCAGACTTTGGATCCCTCTCCTCCTCACTGTTTGCAGTGTTCCTGTTCTCAGATGGATGTTTTCCTTCCTCTTGCTGCATCCATTTAGCTGATGCTTCTTGCTGTTCCCTCAGCTTTTTCTTCCCAACTCTCCATCAAGGAAGCTGATGGCAGAGGCTACTTATAAGTGCACCCATTTCTGGACATGGCTCTTGTTTCTTTGGGTGTGCTGTCTTCTGGTTCTCTTGCATTGCCTTTGATGGTGCTTTCCCTTTTGGGAAATGAGCAAAAACGGAAACTTTTTGCAAAGTGGTGCATTCTTTTCACCCTGCTCCATGGACATCACCAGCCTGTGATTTCTCTGACCATGATTACCAGGGACCCTTGTGGTGTGTAGCACTGTAAGGACCGAACAGAGGTCTTATCTGCCCAACACTGTCCATGTGGTGCCACTGTGATGGTACATGTAAATCATGGCAGCCTCAGGATGGAAACTGTTTGCCTCCCATTGTCCACAGCGAAGGCAGACTTAGGTCTGTGCTGATGACATGAAGTACGTTTGATTTTAATTATGTACTCAGATTTGCACTTGAAACACAGTGCGAGGCCTGATTCTTGCATCTTCTCATAAGGTCCTTGATTTCCATCACATCCTTAATGTATCTCAGTTTCTAAGAGTCCAGCCATTTGCAGAAATTATCATTTTGATGATGTGTATGATCATGAATTGTAACAGATTGCATATTTCATTTTTGTTATACAGCTGAGGGTCTTCTTGCCACTGTCTTTTTCTCTTCGTGTTGTCATAAAACATCTACAGATGTTCTTCATTGTTTTCTGGCTTTACAGTCAAGGCCAGCAAAACTCTCAGCTTCATTAGTCTCACAGATGGCACAAAGGGGTTACTATCTAACTTTATCTTGGTCTTAAAGGGCTTTCACCTTCTTGAAGTATTTTGGTACAGAGCTGGATAAGATTTACAATAACCTCTTCATCCTCACGTATGATGGGGATGTTCTGGCATTCCACCATGATCCCGTACAATGAACTGAGCACTAGCATCTCGCACAGCCTTTTTTAGGCTGTCTGCCACAGGCCCAAGGTAAGCTCAGGGCACAGATGCCCAGATCTAGACTGAGCTGTAGCTCTGCCTTATCCTGCCTTACTGGCTGGTTTTCCAGGTTGGACACCAGACCTGTGTTGTAACCAGCTTTGCTCTAGCTCTGACCCCATCTCCTACTGCTTCTGATTGAGCTCTCTGGCCTGACTTCACCTTGTCTAGTACAGTCAGTGGACTGTCATTGCTCTGCCCTGCTCCAGAAATGTGAGACCATGTTGGTGAAGGTGCTGTTCTGCCTATGTTGAGGCCACCTCCAGCTTCCTGCCTGCCCTCCTTAGCAGAGCAGCCCTTATCATGCTGCTGCTGGACAGATATTGTGTTGGTGCTGTCAGGCATGTCCTGTTTGGTCAACCCCATAGCAATAAAAAGCAGCCAGTTTTCCAGTTGTTATCAGAAGAAATGGCCCAATGTTGTTGTGGTAGATCCAGAGAGACAATTAAGTCGTCACATCTATAACCTTCAGGGAGATGTTGGCACCCAGGTAACCTTGCTTTAGTACACTGCACACATCAATACTGAAATTCTGCCTGCTGTTGTGGGTCTGCTCCTGACTACTCTAAAGCACGTTTGCTGCTTTCTTTGAATCTTTCCTGAGATCAGGATGTGTTTAGCTGTTTCAAGCACATAATAGTTTGCTGTTTCTTGTACAGAATAATGCATTTTCTACTATGAATTGCATTTACCTTCCACTGGCCAATGCGTAATCAGCACACGGATGTATTTCTCCCAGCTCATTTTCCCACTTATCATTTTTGTTAGTATTGCATGGCAGCTGGGTCAGCAGCCCGGCAGAAATCAAATTGGTCATTGATCTTAGAGAAGAGTTACTACAGTGGTAGCTGAATGGCAGCCTTCAGAGATGTGCCTCGCATATGTGAATCTCCCTGGCTCTGTTATCACTACAGAAATCCTCTGCACTGGAAGTCTGTGTCATGTACCTTACCATCCATTACACAGCTGTGCTTTCCTTATGCAGAAGAGATCCCACTGGGAGGTGAAATGGTGCTGTTCCTCCAGCATCTTACACACCTGCTCATGACCTGTATATTATCCACCTTGTCCCTTGAATTGTTTCTGTGGGATGTGTCCTGGATTATGATTTATTATTTGGCTTTCCCGCTTCATGAAAACTGTTAGCTCTGGCAAATACACGTTCTTCTACATCAGCCATCGTTTTGATGCTGCTTTTTGTTCAGTTCAGCAGTCCTTCCTACTCTTTCCCTGAGTTTTCCCTGGGTTTGTGTCTTCGGGCAAGCTGGAGTTCTCTCAGTTCACAGATAGGATCACTTGCAAGAATCTTTAGTGAGGCTCACCGAGGATTTTGTTGTTGTTGATGTTTCTTCTTCTGCCAATGTTTCTTCTGCGTGGTATGTTTGTATAAGCACCAATACATTGTGACTTCCCTAAAAGCAGCTCTCTCAGTTCTAATTGCACTGGGGTTACTCACCAAATATATTGCAGGCTTCCCTATATCATGGGGGTATGGGTGTGTTTACCTACAATAAGTGTATCTCACTCACTACTTAACCTTTTACTCCAGTGAGATGTGAAAGGGATAGCTTTGACTTCTGTGTCCCTGTGCCCTATAACCAATGATGATAAAAAAATCAAAGCAGGAACACTTCCCTGCAGGCTTGGGCACTTGAGACTTGAAGCAGAGTACCCCTGCACCATTTCTGCAAGTTGCTTTCTTTCCATGTAGTCTCATTCTTGCTGTAGATCTCACAGGACTGCGGGCAGTCATCCTCTTCTATATTGCCACATGTTCACTAGGTGAGAACCAGAAAGGTTCCAGCTATAAAAGAGGTCTCCTTAAGGATGAAGATGTCATTTTACAAATACCATTAAAATACATGTGCAAACTGACTTAGCAGTTTCTCCAATATTTCCTTCCCACTTCGACATAGACTGCTACATCAGAAAAGATGTCTTTTGCTGGATCCTCAAAATCACTCCAAATGCTGCCCAAGGAACTGTGAGCCCTCAGCCCCAAACAACAGATGGATAGGTTTCAAAGGCTGGAGTCTCCACTTTGTCTAGCAGCTATTTTATTAGTGCCAAAGAGATGTGTGTGCAAATGCCTCCTGCTGGAAGCAATGCCTTTGATCCCTGATATCTAAACTACTCACTGGTGGAAGGAGTCAACAACCCGGGTTTAATAATGAGTTATTGTTACCCATTTCTTTCTTACTCCCTGGATCCTCTCCAAGATGAACCGATGGCTTTGGTAGATCACTTGACAGACAGAAATAAGACTTCGGCAGCTTCTCCAAAACATCCCAGGCTACAGAAACTGAAATCTTCAACCTCTGCCCTTCAACCCTTGAGGAAGAATGATGCAACACATTAGTATAAAAGGATCTGAAGATGATCTTGCTTATTAACAGATCACAGAAATGTGCCTTAAACCCTACTGATTTCTGACCTTTATCTGACCATAAATGCTGCCCCTCTTGCCCAGCTCTGGGAAACAGCTTGAGGAGTGGCATGATTGACCTTCCCTGCTTACCCACCTGACACAGTGCACTTGAATGAGCAGGGGATTCTCTGCATGTGACACCACTTCTAGGCCAGACAGAAATGTCTGTTGTGGGTGGTGTGATTCCAGAGAGGCAATTCAGACTTGGGAACTGCTACCTCTGCCTTGCTTTGACAAGCAACATTACAGGGTGTGCGATCCAAAGAGCTCGCTGAGTCTCACATACAGGTCAGTGCCTTTGTTTAAACATTCAACACACTTCTTCCAACTGCCTGGCAAAAGGAATGTGTTTGGAGGTGTAAATGATTTTGACAATTCAAGTGTTGTGTGTTAATACACTGATCAAAACGCTGAGAATTTTCAGGTCAGGGCACATCTGTTCATCTCAGCGATCTTGTTAAGAGGTAAACCCTTATAGCCTGGGAGACACCGAGGAAGCATTGCAGGATTTCTCTCTCTGGCGAGATTCCTTTCCAGTATTAACTAGTGCTGGATCCTCACCACAGAAAGATTCCTGTCAGGGCCTTAAGCACTAAAAAGGGACCTCAGCAGATCACTGTTAAACCAAATGGGACCGAAAAGGCCAGAAGTGCCTCCACACCGTTTCCCAGCCTCAGCACTGATGAATGGCCAAAGCCGACAACCATTCATCAACACAGCTAAATGAATGCAAGGAGTTTAGACAATGCTAAAAGAAGGAGCAGAGTCATGGGGCCAATCTGCAGAGCTATTCTTGCTCATGTGAGGTTTGGGTCAGTTCCCTGCCTGTGCTGCTGATTCATTAGATAAATCTGGGCACTTCTGAGGCTAAGGGGAGGTTTCCTGTTGTCTGGCAGGACTTTGGCTCTAAACTGTCATTGCGTTCCCTGCTTAGGAAATACAGATACTTCTGCTCACTAGGGAAGTTCCCTTTCATTTGCACCGCCTAGGATGTAACAAAAAGCTAAATCTCCCCGCCTGACTGCAATGCAGTCTATCAAGAAATATCCCTGAGAATAAACACTTCTGTTGAGTTGCTGCACTTCATTCCTAACAAAGCAGAACAATTTGCATTACAACTCAGTTGTTTTAGAAGACAATGGGTGAAATCTGGAGCCTGACACTTGGCTTTCACTCAGTCTGTCTTCTGTGGGACAATCGCCAGCTGAAGAAGGGACAGAAGACAGTGTAAGATGCAGTTGTACCAACAGTGCGTTTTTACAGTGCTATTTGTCTGAAGGCTTCAGAGTGGCTATATTTATAAACTAAGGTAAAGCTCAGGGAAATCAGTTGAAATCTTTGCACTGACCTTAAGTATCTTTTGGATCAGTGACAAAACATGGAAATATGAGAGTTCCAGCAAATCCTGGCATGTAGGCAAGAAGAATACTCTTTTTCCTCTTGGAAAATGGGGAGGAATGGAGGCACAGAGGTGAAATGGCTTGTCTGGTGCTGCTTGGATAATCTGAGACTGACACTAGGTAAATGCATAGATCTTAGAAGTACTGAGCACGGCGTGAGGATGTTCAGTTGATGTGAAATGGGATAAACTTCAAAGTGCAAATTCAAATTGCTTCAAGAAACTTTTCAATCTAAAAAAATCCCAAAGTCTCATATGGATTTGGTGCAGCATGAATTAAGGAAAAACTTCTTTTAATTGAATCTAAAAACCTCTCTTGACTATTCTCTCTTCCATTTCTGCCTTTTCCTTCCTTTGGTGTCTTTGTAGCTGTTATGTTTTATTTACAGATAACTGGAAATGGAACATAAATGATCCCAACTGGAACTCCAAAGAAATCAGCAATTTATGAGTGTATTTAAAATAGTCTTGCTTAGAGGCATTAATGATGGATGGATGGATGGATGGATGGATGGATGGATGGATGGATAGATAGATAGATAGATAGATAGATAGGGCAGCAAAAGGTACATTCTGACATGTTGGGTGAAAATATCTTAGATTATCCAGATCTGGCCCCAGATTTTCCTGGTTTAGAGAAAAACTAAATCCCCAGACCTAAAGTCTAGGAACTGACTTCCTCAAGTGTTTTGGTTTCTGTATAAGATTGACCTGCCTCTGGTCACAGATCTCTATTGACTCAATTGACAAGTCTTTATTGACTTGCAAATAGCTGAAAATATAGATCCTTGTCTAAATTATGGAGTGTGGTTCCTTCTTTTGGTATTAGGAATATAACTTAACTGATTATATATAATGTAACTAGTAATATAATTTAAGTGGTCATGATGGGCCAGAACACGACAGAGGAGAACATAGGACTCTGGTCAGACGACTAGAGTTACAGCAAGTTTCGAAGAAGGGTGTGTTGCATTTTACCTCAAGTGTTGCATTCCCTTTCCTGGAAGGTGTTTAGTCCATCCTGGCTGATTGCTAGTTTTCCTCTCCTCCCCATGGGCAAATCTGTGGCTCTCACCTCTTGACTATTTGCTTGTATGTTTAGCAGTGCATCTCTGCCAAAAAAAGACTCTCAATTTTCATTTTCGCTTTTTCCCTTTCTGTCTACATACACATAGATGTAACTTTTCTCACTTCTTTCTGTTGATTTCTTTATTAGCAAGTATTAAACTATAGAGAAGTTTGTATTGAAGTCCATATGGCACATATGATAAAGTTGTTTCAAGTGGCACTGTGGACTAATCACTTCCCAACTGTTCTCCTCTCACGAAGAGCAAAAGCAGTTCTGCCTGTATTCTTAGCAAATCTTCCCTTGCTTTTATTGGCAATGCTTCTGTTTTGGCAGCAACCTGTCAAGTTTAGAGCTGGCAACCACAGTTTTTTCGCATTCTCAGATGAAACGTAGGCAACATGTTTTCTATGAAAACACCCTTCCTACTCTTCAATAGTGCTTCCAACATTATTGTTCTTGGTACAGAAAGCAAACATTGGTAGCTTTCCCTCTCCCAACACTGCAACTTGAATGGAACAGGGCTGAACTGACATGAAGTTTTTGACTGAGAAAAAATGTTCAGTGAAGAAACAACAAGCTAAGTCCTGCTTATCAAGCCCAGAATGGCAGAGTGTGTTATGCAAGTGCATATCAAGTCTAAGAGTTGTAAGCTGGTTTTGAATGAACTGCCAGGTCCACACTGTGCCATGCAGAGCTACTCAATTCAAAGTACTGGAAATGTTACGGTGTGTTAGCTTCCATGTTCCATTCATGTCCCATGCATCTCTTTCAGCTCCACAAACTGATCCTTAGAAACACATTTCACAGGAAGAAAAGCAAGTCAAGTCCAAGAAGTCAGGTTTATTTTTCCACTTGGTATAAAAAAACATGGCACACATCTGAAGCATCAACAGGATCAGGATACTCTTTGATTGAGAAATGAGCTTGTCTCTACAATCTTTGTTTAAAACCCATCTGGCTTCCTGTGCATCTCACAAATTATTTAAAATCCAAATCCCTGTAGGGACTTTATTTTATCCTACTAGATCTCCATTGTCCTACTGTGTCTACCCTTAGTATGAGTTTTCTACCTTTGGTCCCCTCCTTGCAGGAAGGTTGCCAGCCCAGTCTTTGCAAAAAGACCTGGGATAGTGGCAGTCAACTTCACAGCTGCATCTAGGAAAAGACCTCATAACATCTTCCAGCACTGCTGCTGACTCCCTGTGCATCTCACAGAGCTTACAAAAATCAGCTTTGCTCATGGACTCCATTTCCCTAAGACTCCTAAAACTGACTTTTGAATTCTTGCTCCACTCTAGCCCCTAGGACATCTGGTAATTTAGGGTGGGATTCAGTTCCCCATACTCACACATGAGGATTTTAAAAATAAACTGTGAGGCAGCGAGGAAGTTAATATCTGTTGAGAAGGTTGGAGCCCTTTCTCTTGCCCACCCTGGGGTTAGGATGGATATCCCAGCCCCAGTGAAGAGTAACGCAGCTGTTCACACTTGTGCTTCCTTTATCCCTCCAAATGGAGCCTTTGCCCCCTCGACACAACGCACTTCAGCGCCTGCAATCATTAAAGGCGTTGGAAATAGGGTCTGAGACTTATGCAAACTCCTGCCTCAGGTGTCATGACCAACGAACCGATCAAAAATGCCAGCTCCTCTTAGAATGCCATCCCTGAATTCATACCCCACAGCAGATCTGTCACACAGTAGCCAAACATGTTAATATAGCTGAAGCCTTTAGGTACACTTGTACCCTCAAAACTCGGTGGAGTTGCTGTCATTCTCCAACTGTTCAGTGGCCCAGATGAAATTAGTTAGAAGTCTAAATGCAGCTGCTAATAAAGACACTGTATTTCCACCTCAGAAAAAGCACCAGCTCCCTTTGCTACCAGATGTCCTCTTTGGCAGTTTGAGTCAATGAGGAGCTAAGTGATGGAGAATGAACCCAGTCTCCAAGAGGAGGCCTCAGGCCCTGAATGTCAGTCATGGAAACTGAAGAAGGGAAGTTCTCTATTGCTGCTCCCTACTGGGGCTTGGAGTTGATGTCAGTTCCTACTGATGTTGTTTGTCACCAGAATCTAATATAGTTGCTTGTGTGAACTGTCCCCTGTTCAGGAAACCTCTTTCCTTGGCTTCACACAGATTTCCTGGAAATCAGTCTGGAGGTGGATCAGCAGAGCAATCCCATCAAGAATTGCAGGGTCTGAGGCCAGCTGATAAGCACAGCTTATGGATAACCAGATTCTGGGGAGGAGGAATGTGTATCCTACCTTCTCTGCCTGCTTGTTACTACCAGAAAGCTCCAGACTATGAAACCAAACTCAGATGGATGGATTGCTCTCACAGTCCAGAGCTCCCACAGAGGGAGGAAACCAAGCAGGGGCATTGCCTGCAACCTTTTCTGAGAAGTCTGTAGATATGATATAATTCAAGTCTGCATAGCTTGAATTCAGCACCACTGCCACCTTTGGCAGCAAGAGTGCTCTCCAGCTTTTACTTCATTTATATCAACAGTCCTAAATCAGATTGCTCCAAACGGCCAGTGAAAGAAGTGCTTTGGGAACTGATTACAGAAAATCACACATCTGAGAACCTTTTATGCACTTTCTCCCTGCATTTCCAGCTGAGAAGCTTTCTCAGTTAGTTCTTCTTCTGTGCACTGTCCCAGTAGAATAGCAGGAAATCTAACAAAGTAGGCAGTCTCTGAGAGTTGGGGCTGTTCAGCCTGGAGAAGAAAATGCTTTGGAGACACCTTCCAGTACCTGATGAAGGGGGCCTAAAAGACAGCTGGAGACGGACTTTTCACAAGGGCATGTAGTGAAAGGCCAAGGGAGAATGGCTTTAGACTGAAAGAAGAGAGATTTAGATTGGATATTAGGAAGAAATTCTTTACTGTCAGGGTGGTGAGGCACAGGAACAGGTTGCCCAGAGAAGTTGTGGATGCCCCATCCCTGGAAGATTTCAAGGTCGGGTTGGGTGAATGTCTGAGCACTCTGGTCTAGTGGAAGACCATGGTGGGGGGGTTGGAACTAGGTGACCTTTAAAGTCCTTTCCAACCCAAACCATTCTATGATTCTGTGAAAGTTTACAGAACTACAGGTGGCATGGAAGATGCAAACTCTCCTCCATTTCACCAAATGAAGAACAAGGCATTGGCAGGTTGCGAGTGTCAGCGTAACAAGAGCAGGTCCTCCTTCAAAGAACATGCAGTTACACGGTGGAAATCCTTGCTACAAGACACAGCGAACAAAAGAGAGGCCAGGACTTCCAGAGGGGACTGGACAACGGAAGAGAACCTATCCAGACCTAGTAGGCGGGAAGGCATCAGCTGTGGCTGAACCAGCCACACGTTGCAAGAAGACTGGCAAAGGGGCCTGGGAAACCTTAGGGTATACTTTCCACCTTCCCTATAGTCTTCCCTTGATATCTGCAACTCANCAGCTGTGGCTGAACCAGCCACACATTGCAAGAAAGCAACTTCCCTATAGTCTTCTCTTGATATCTGCAACTCCTCAGTGGTAGAGAGAGTACTGATCTTTGTTGAGACATACTACAGCTTCTTCTATATGAGGTGCATACTAATGATACTGGCAAGGGTTAATGGGATTAGTCAGGTCTTAGAACAAGCTCATTTCAAAGTCAGACAGCCCACCCTGGCCAGCATAGAAAGAGTGGGCTTTCCTTGTGGCTTTCCTGTAAGACACTTACAGGAACTGAAGTACAGGCATTCATGGCCTTTGGCTCTGGATTGAGGAAGACATCCAAACCCAGCCCCACAGAGCTGTGTAACAACTTTTACTGAAATCCACCCAGAACAGCAACATCAAGTTTTGGAGAGGCATCCACATTTCCAACAGACCTACAGAGAATACAGAATCTGTCCTGGAATGAGTGCAGCAGAGTCGCCAAGTTTGTTCAGGGAATCACCCACATTTTTCTAGGATAGAAATACTAGTGCAAATAAGATCTCCCTTTCCTTTATCATACAAATCCAGAAAGACCAGAAATGTGGTTGCCTCTTGCTGAATGTATTTTAAATTCCTCTAAAATGCGTTGATTAGGAAGATCATGTATTTTTAATGTGGAGAAATCCTTTTCTATTTGGAGGACAAGGATGACTCTCAGATTTTAGCATCATGCAGATTTTCTAAAAAGTCTTTGAATTTGCTGCATAAGACTTGCATTCTATCATTTCAGTTTTCCAAAAGGATTTCTCCCATTCAGCCTACGCTAACTCAAGACAAATTTGCTTCTGTGAAGTAGCCCAGAGACTTAAAAATGTGTAAAATTGCCACATGCATGTACATCCAGGAATCCAACTATGTGATTTAGACTTGGGAAGGGTCTCATTCTGCCCTTCTCCCAGGTTTTGCCAACATAAACAAATTTTCCAGCTACTCCGTACCTGTTACGGCAATTTAAAACTCCTCAGCAGTCTGGAAAATGTGACCATCATGGTCAACTGACAGTGTACTGGTAAGACTGGCACTTATCATTGCCGTGTTGAGGAAGTCAACCCTTTGTAGAGCAGCTGCTGCTCTCACCTCTGGTAGAAAAATGTTCTTTGGCTTTTGTTGTATATTACAGCACCATGCTGGAACAGTGTGATGTAGCGATGGGCACTGTGACTAATAGTCATAGCAATTAAGAACTAGATCTTTACAAGTCTGAATGGCAAATTTGCGTATCTTTTGCCAGAAACATCCGACGAGACTGCTTTCATATTCCGACAAAGATTAATCCAGGCTACAGCATCCAACCCCAGATTTCAGCCGTGCCTTATTTAAATAGCACATTTAAGCAGCAAGATGTGCAAGTTGCTGTCGTGCCCTATGCTTCAGGAGGCACGCCAAGAGGGCTGCTGCTCGCGTTGCCGCCCTGCACGGGCGGCTCGCACGGACCGCGGAACTAATGAGCGGCGATTCAACGCCACGCGCCGCGGACCGCGGCCCCTCCGCGCCCCTCCGCG
>VWPU01001392.1:0-26738 GCA_013398955.1 Callaeas wilsoni | reverse complement strand
GGGTGGGTGGCGGCCGCGGCTTCCTGCTGCTGCTGCCGGGCGGGGAGGGAAGCGCGGGCACGGCGGGGTGTGCAGGGGTCGGCAGGGCGTGCGTGTCCCCGGGCCGAGCCCCGCATCGCGTGGGGCCGGTGCTCCGGGGCCGGGGCCGTGGTGGTGATCGAGCGCTTCGCCGTGGTGCGGGCAGAAGCGGCCGCCGGGAATGAGCAGGGTGTGCTGGGCAGGCCGGGCCGCGTCCCTGGACTGCCACTGCTTGCTGGTGTTCTTTCATCACCGAAGTAGTCCAAGTGCATTAAAAAATTTGGTGTGCTTTTAATTATATGAGAAAATTAAAATTGATTTGAAATACTTTTTGTCAAAGTAACAAACTTCCTACCTTTTAAGATCTTGATTTTTGACATCTGACTCTTGCAGTAAAACTGAGTGAAATGGGCTGAACTCTATGCAGATCATAAATGCTTTTGGGCAGAAACTGCTTTTTTGCCTGCGGACATCTGGTCTTGTAAGGCTCCTGTCTGAAGGAGACTGATAGGCCCTTGACATACAAATAGTTAATGATATACTTGTCTGTAAACAGCTGTTACACCTACAGTATCTTAATATGGTGTTACTTATATGTGAAACAAGTTGGGGATGCTTTTTAGAATCGAGTTAACTCCTAAGTTTAGCAGTTGGATTTCAGTATGAGGAGTGCTGGCATTGAGGAAAGAGTTTGTGTGTTTGGTGTTTTTGAATATTGTTCACAATACTATTCCCCTCAGCTCAGAGGGATTCTCTCTTACTGGATGTCAGAGCTCAGGGGAACATCACAGGCCAGCTGGAAAACAAGACTTGTCTTATGCAGTTTGAGTTGTTTTTTTTTCCTTTAGGAGAAACAAAAATCCCAGTGTAGACTGAGCATAATTGGTATCACAGCAAACTTCTGTAGATGACAGAGGAGTGAAGTGCAGCTAAATGGACTCACTACAGTGGTCTGTAATTTCACATGGTGCCTTAATCTTCAAGGTATCTGGGGGGGTGGGAGGGTGTTGATTTTTTTTTTTAACAATGTAGAATCCCTAAAAAGGCAGCTGAGTATGGTTGAAAGATAAACCTTACAGTGTGACAAATTTGTTTTGACTTGCTATGTAAGATTTGGAGCCATATGAACATGAAAGTGGTATCTCAAGAAATAATTTTCATAGCAGTGTAATTCTTTGGTGCCAGATAGGATAATTGTGGACTGCTCTTTTGCTTATAATGAATTTAAACCCAACAAAATTGCTTTTCTACTATATATTTATTTTTTTAAATTCATCTGAACTCTGTATTTACAATGCTGTAAATAAATGTGATGCATCATGTTTGGGTGGGGAGAAGGTTCAGTGTACTTCCTCCTCTAGAAGTGAGAACCTATCACAAACCAACTGTATAATGTTCAGTAATTCATTCAACAGAACAGTTCTTTGGGTCATTTGTTTTGTAAACCATCCCTCTTCCTAGCATTTTTGTTGTTCTTTGTCTTGGAAATATAAGTGGTGTAGTTCTAACTGACTTTTGTACATATGTGTGAACAAAATACAGTAGTTTAATTTCTTTTCCTTCCTCTAGTTAGAAACAAATCATTCTTCAGGTTCTGTTCAGGTGCTGTTGCTCATTTTTGGTAGCTTTGTATCATTCTGTGTTCACTGTTTTTAAAAAATATTTAACTATTTGTGTTTCTTTGTGCTGTTGCTGCTTCAAGAGCTCCAGCATTGCAGGTATTCTAGGAAACGTCGTGTTTGGCTTAGATAAGGCCAAAGTTTTAGTGTTCCTTTAGAACAATGCAGGTTAAAGATTTGCTTATGTGATAGAAAACTTGGGTATTGTTTTATGTACCCTGCCCAAAGATCTGCTAGGAGCAAAAATAAACAACGCTTTAGAAGTACCTGTAATTATTTTTTCAATTTGTTAATGAGTAGGCTGTTTCTCATATGTTATTCACGTTTTGTTCTTAGAGTTTTGACTGGTGTATATTTAACTTGACTAGAAAAGTGTGACATGTGTGCTAGTTTGGGCTATCATATTTTCCCCTTGGTTTTTTTATTTCGCTGTGGGGATTGGGGGAAAATAAATGACAACTGTTGCTTTGAGCTGTCATGATAGAGAGCAGGAGGAATGTGCAGGACAGATGAAGAGCAGCCGCTGGAGTAACTGCAGGAATTGCTGTTGATTGACACTTGAGAAAAAGCATTGGTGGAAGTTATTTTTAGTAGCTTTTGTTTTCACTCCAAACAGGCAGCTGTTAAGTGGTACAAAATCTCCAGTGATACTGTGTAATGTTGGGAGAAGTTCTGTATTTTGGAGAAATTATCAATTACTAGATGCTGCAGAGTTTGTCGCACTCTTTTGTAGGCATTTTTTAATTGTGGAAATACTGTAAGGGCGGTAATTTAGGAGTCCGTGTTTGGAATTCTGCTTGATCTGGGGCCTTGGCTGCTAAAGCTGTGCTTTTTTTGTGTGTGTTTGCTTTGATGGCTCGGGGAGAAGGGGAGGGCGTGTGTAGGGTAATTGGCTTCTTGCTGAGTGTAGTGCAGTGTTTGTGTGAGACGCTGAACACCTCGGGTCCCTCCCGTGCCATGTAGAGAGAGTGCAGTGACTTGAAATTTGGTAACTTGTGTTACCGAAAAAGTTTTTTAAAAGGTAGTGGTATTGTAAGTACTGTGAAGAGCATATTTGGGGGAGGGTGTGTCACAGTGAGTAAGGCAGCTTATCTGAGAGCCATATGTAGCTAAACCTACTCTAGCAGCAGCACTGAACTCTTGATCTGAGGGTGGTACTGGGGAAGTCTCAGCTGCTCTGTAATGTCTGAGCAAAGACCTGGGCTGCTGTGCTCCGTGTCTGCCAGAGAGTTGGTTTGTGTGCATCAGAGAAAGGAAGAAATGGCACAAGCAAAGAACGCCTTTTATGCCTGTTTGCAGATAAAACATGGCTCCAAGGAGTTCTGCTACAGTGGGGAAATTTCATAAAACTTGTTAGCATAAATAAAGAGAAGATATGTTTTGGTTTTAGGAATTAATACATATGTGGTTATATAAATACATTGATTCCTGGGTGCTGCTCTGAATCAAAAAGGGACTCTGCTGTCTTTCGTCAAGGTAGTTTTGTTAAGCATTTAAAGCTGGACTTCTGTAGGCCATGTTTTTAATGAGTCTAATGTTGCTAGTTTCATTTATGTAATAGTGGGTGGACAGAGCTGTGATTAAGTAGTTGCTAGAAATCTTATGACTAATCTTGGTGTTATTTTAGATTCTTAGTCTCAGCCTTTGTGTACAAGGATTTAAACTCTGCTAAACAGTTGGGATTCTTTTTAGGGGAATTGCTTTATTACACAAATTAGAAGTCTAAAAAAGTTGATAAAGCACTTAGAGGATGTACTTTATAAAGGTAGGCATTAGTGTTTATTTTTAAGGCTAGTGACTATAATGATCTGATTTGTGTGGCAGTGAGCCAAAAGGCAAGGAAAGCAGGAAACCTGGATGGAGCAAGTCTGAAATGGGGTTGTTGAACGTGTTTTTTCTTGTTTGAATGACTCTGGCTGATTGGTGCTGCAGACACACACTACAGGCACTTCTGAGCTTGGAATGAAATCTCTCACCACCTCCTTGTGCTGTTTTGATTAGCCAGAGCAGACTCGTGAGTTTCTGCAAGGTGGGCAAAGGAGCCTGGATGCACGGAAAAGTTCTCGATCCACTGCTGAAAATGTTGAGTTCAACATGAATTTGTTGGAAGCTCAAATTACCTGTAATGACCTTACTAGAAGCTGAAGCGTCAGCCCAAACAGGTTCCAGAAGCGTGAGAACGTGTCGTCTCTGTGCCTCAAGAGATTTCCCAAAGCACTTGGCTGTCGCTCTGCTCGGGATCCTGAAGGTTTTCCCACCTGTCCTTTGTGAGCTGGCCCAGCAGAGCCGGCTGCGTGGTGTTGTGAGAGCAGCTCAGCAGCACATCCAAACTGATCTAACTCATCAGCAGGCAGCTAAAATAGCAAGTTGTCCTTATGGGGGAGGAATAACTTTCCTTAACTCCTCATTCTGGCTTGTTAGGGTGTTAGTTCAGGAGCTAAGATGGGATCTCCTTTTTTGACAGCTGTTAAGCAGGTATCTGCGGGGTGAACTCCTCCTTTGATTGTTTCCCACACAAGTTTTTTTTTAAGGGTAAATCCATCTACTTTTGAGCACGAGTATATCTCAGACCTCTTACAACAAGGGAATGTTCAGAGATCATAGTTAATCAGAACAGAATTAAATGCCTCCTGTCATGTTATTATAGCTTGGTAAAGAGAATGCTTGCTGAAAGGAAAAAACCCTCAGACTGTGTGAGGAGCTGGTGTCGTGGAAGCAGATGTGAAAAGCAGGGTGGAAAACTGCATGGTATGATCAGAGTTGCAGCAGATAGGGTGTTATGCCAGGTATTGGCTCAGAAACATAAAGCAAATTACAATTAAAAATGGGTGTGTGGGACAAAATCCCAGATAATTTTGCATGCTGAAGCGACTCTTCCATAGCTCAGGCATTTCAGATGGTGTCAGAAACTGCTATCAAATACCTTCTTGGGCTAATGCAGTGAGGAACTGCTTAAAGTTGAATGGAGAGACTTTAGTTAGAGATTGAACTGTGATTTACAGATGTGACAAAGCTCAAATCTACTTGTGAAAGATTTAATTCAGGAGGCTCATGAGTCAAACCTCATACTAATGGCACGATCATACACGTAGGTGTAGCAAGGTTTCAAAGTTACTGCTGACTGGCTTTGAGCAAATCGCTGTAGTGATAAAACATCTGCAAGACAATGCAGTTTTCCCTGCCCAGCAGCAGGAATGGGGATTGGGCAGGCTGTCTGGCAGCATTGCCTTGGAGGAACAAGCTCACCCCTGGAATCTGTCACACGGTCAAAGGATTATGCACTGCAAGTGGGAAGCCTTTGAGGGAACCAGTCTGCAGTGTCACAAAGACTCTTGGCAGACACTATTTTAAAAAAGAAATAAGGCCCAATTTCAAGTTTTCCAACACTTAATTGAAACCGTAACAAAAATTGAATGCTGTCGTTGATCAAATGTTTGACTCCAGATAAGATGTGGGGAGGAGGGTGGAGAGGTAAGGAGCTGGCTGCCAGAGTTTTGAAGGAATCCTGGAACAGAGCCTTGTCCTGCCCCCAGCTGAGGCTCTTGTGAATTAGATCAGTAGGAAGAAGTTTGGTGTTCCAAGTTTTCCAATACTGGAATGTAATTTATCTATAAATCAGTTAATGAAATGTTTGAATAGTTGGTGAATGCATGTGGGGAGTCACTTTGCAATAGCAGTAAATAATGTGAGAATTATCATTTGTATTCATTCCTTAAATACTCGAAAGTAATTTTGTGTTGAGAAATTACTCTTTTCAAGCTTTCTTTAACTTCACTTATATGCAAGTATACCATTTTCTGGAAAAGAAAACAGTTTTGAAATTATGTAAGGGTATCTGGAAATACTGCTCAGGTTTTTATAATTTCAGAGAGTTGGAAGAAGGCGATCTTTTGAAGTATTCAGTCGGGTGACTAGGAGATGTTAGTAGTCTAATTAATACGTGTGGGTTTATTTGGGGTTTTTGTGACTAAAAATTAACAAAATTTGGTAATTTATCACTTCACAAAATGGGTGTTTATACTAGGTGTGTTTTCATTGCCGGTGATTTTAAGGCTGCAGTCTGTCAGCTGTTTTCTTGCACAGTAGTGACTGGAGATGTTCAGTTGTCCTTAGGTGTCTGGATGTAATTAGTCCCCTTCCCCTAAAAGAAATATTATTTCTTCTTTTTCAAGATGAATGTGTTTTACATGTGAACTTTCTCTTTTTGCAGTGCTGTAGGTAAAACATGCCTACTCATCAGTTACACAACCAATGCATTTCCTGGAGAGTATATACCCACGGTGTAAGTACTTATAAAATCCAAAGAACTCATTTCTGTCAGCTTCTCAGTGCCTGCTGCCATTCCCGATTCCTTAACTGAATTGTTTGAATTGGCTGCAAGCACCCCTCAGGTGTGTGTAAGGAACACTTAGAGCTGTTACTGTAGCACAGTCACACCAGTGCTTGCTGATGGTTCCTCAGTTTTGGCTCTCTGTGCCCTCCAGGCTTGGCTGATTAGGGACTGACATTTGCTAACATTTTACCAGATGTTGTTCTCTTCCAAAATAGTGTGTTTCTGTTTCTAATGTCATTCATAATAAGCAGTCCCAAGGCCAAACAACTTGTAAAACATCATATCGTAGTCAGAAATAGTTGTCTTGCATGGCTGGTGATTTTTTGTTTATTTGTTCCTTCCACTTTTTGTGCTACTGCCAATCCTGTGCTAAGCCAGCCACGGCTCTGTAACTCCTCAGGCAAGACTGTGGAGACTCATTTATTCTGGTGCTTCCCTTTTTCTTTCACATAAGGATTTGCCAGTATCAGTATTAGTGCAGTTCTCTTTTCCTGGGCCTGTTGGGGTTGTTTTATACATGTGCAGCTTCTTTGCCCTTTTCAGATGTCTCTGCATTTTCATCTGGCTATGCTGCTCTCTGAAGTATTGATGAGTTTTTCAGATAACAAAATACATTCTAATAAGGTTTACAGATGACTTTTGTTACCCGCCCAAGGCCTTGTTGCTTTAGTTACTGCTGTTTCAGTTTTTTTGGTCTTAAATTCGAGTTTCTGCATTACAGTGTGTTGTGCTCCCAGTGAACTTGGTTTAGCCCTAACGAGTCATTAAAACCTTTGCACCCACAGCAGCGATGAGATAAAAACGATGCCTCCACTGGCCCCTGGTTATGAGCTTTGATATTTCATTGGAGGGGGCTTTGATTAGCAGGACTAATTAGCTTCTTTCTTACCTACTGTTGTCATTAAGGTTTCCTCGGTTGTTGCTCCTGTATCGTCTATTCTAAATCTCACACCATGAGACAGATTAATTTGCTGAATGTCCCACTAAGGCTGGAAAGTGCTTGCTAAGTACATCACCTGCTTTCCTGTACTCACTGGGATTAACACTTCCTTTGGAAGAGCCACAACAGAGATCACTTCTGCTCAGACTGGACCGAGTCTGTTGTGTATAATTTTTTATTCCATTACCCAATGTCACGCTTGTTATTTAAAGAACAGCTTTACTGTCTCTGGGGAGCCGACGGATGCAATGAAAGTGTTCCCTTCCCTAGTGTTCCCAGTTAGGACTCTGTGAGGGAAAAGTCCTTGGGTGCCTTATTTTACTGCAAGCTAATGCAGCTAACTCTCTGTTTATTTTTAGTTTTGACAACTACTCTGCCAATGTAATGGTTGATGGAAAACCGGTCAACCTGGGTTTGTGGGACACAGCTGGTCAAGAGGACTATGACAGACTACGTCCACTCTCCTACCCACAAACAGTAAGAGCTGCAGGGTGAAACCAGGAGCAGTCTCTACGACTTTGTCTAACATAAAGCGTTTTTCTTTTTGAACATGAGGCAAACATTGCCACACCTGGAGTTGTATTTATTAGTAACAGTGATCCTCTTTCATTTCATGTGCTGTAGCTGTAATTTATAATCTCTGGGGTGTGTACAGTTGTAAAAAAGTTAAAATTTGCATGCCATGTGTATTTGTGTGCACTGGTACTTGCTGGGTTTTGTGTAGTTGCAGCCTCAGAATTGTCTAGAATGCTTGATTTAAAAGAAAAAAACTAACTGAAAAAATCTTGGTGAATAGTCTCGTCAGCTAGTCCATTGATTTTAAGGTTAGCATGCCTGCCAAAGGCAGGGTTTGTTTTTGGTTTTAGGCGATGTTTGGCTGCAACCTGACACTGTCACTGCTAAGCACTTGATATTGTTTAGTCTGTGTGAAGATGTTCTACATGTGAAAGAGGCAGCACTGAATGAAGAGATTATTGGTATTGACAGAGGCTGCGGTGTCCCAGCTTTCCAATGTACTTGAGCCCGTGGTTATTTTATTGCTTGCTGTAGTTTGTGCTGTGACATCGATACAAATGTGCTTCTGTCTTCCCTGTGTGTGACTGGTGAAGTCCTGCCTGCATCCTGCATCTTTCCATGTTTAAGGAGAACACGGAAGTGATCTGCTCTGTTCTTTCCAGTGTGACTTCAGCTACAGTTAATCTTTGTAGAGGTAGTTTTCTAATCTGTTTAGAGCAGTGGCTTTTACCTGCTGGAGCTGTGCTATAAGAAAAGAAAGGGTAATTTGCAGGGATTTTTTTGACACTGATTACTCTTGCTGTTGACTGTCAAACATATGTTAAATACTAATAAGGTAAAATGCAAAATTGTTCCACTTACTCTACAGCATAACTGCACTCTTGAATAATGTGAATCTTATTTAAGGAACTCTGGTGCTATTTTTAGTAATCTGACTTAATTCACAATTTTCCTTAATGAGCTGCTCACTAATTTACAGTCATTAGGCTTCCCCATCGGTTATGGTACACAAGATTGATATGAATTTGCCAGTTGTGGGCAACTATAGTTGAAATGCCAGAAATACCTGTCTATTTTAGAAGGAGAGACAATGGAAAGCTGTTTTTCTCTAATACTTAGATATTTATAGGATACTTAAAACTTCAGTTGTGCTTAACATCACAGAAATATTTTCAAAAAAGTAGAAGAAAGTATGTTGAAAGATCTTTAGTAGGGACAGAATGCGTGTGACACAGAATGTCTGTGACAAGGGGATGGAATGCACCTACATGTCTTGAGCCTGCTAAAGTAGCCGTGGCTTTCTGGTAGACTGAAAGAATTCCATGTCAATCTAAGCATCTTAGGGGGAAAGTGTTGTCTGTGCAAGCATGTATAACTGTTCAGTACGGGTTTGGAGTACTTTCAGTTACTTGGATTGGTTTTTTGCAGCAGAAAATGAAACAGGGTGGTAAGTCTTAAAGTTCTTGTGAAGTCTTCAGATTTCAGACTTGTGCAGTATCAGAGATTCATCACCCCCAGGAAACTAACAAAAAAGCAGAGAGGAAGAGAACAGTGGTGCTGATGAAACCTGACTTTTTTTAGGACCTGTGTTCAGCCTCCCTTTTCCTTCACTGTGCTATTTAAAACTCATTTAAAACCCACTGCATGTTCTCGTGGCCCTGCTTTCCCTGTTTGTGCACCTGAGTGATGTTTTGGGCAAGGTGAAGGCAGCAGGTGTTGGTTACTTGGGCAGTGTGTGTTGGGATCAGCCACCCAGCAGTTAACAGCTGGCAGCTTCACAGTGAGAGCTTGGCATTGATTTGTATCTTTTTCTCCTTATTTGTATTTTTATTTTATTCCTTAAAATATACAGGAATTTACTATCTTCTCCTGAATCCATTTGAAATCTACTACTATTTCCAAATATTTGGGGAAGGAAAAAGTTGGGACAGAAAAGGTGGTCACGTCTGTTTCCTCAGGAGACCAAGCCAAGGAGAAATTGTTAGTTGGGTGCTTTTCAGGAGAGGTTTGATCTTGCAGGTTTCCCCTGACAGTGCAGAACTGGTTTTTGGGGAAGGCTGGTGTGTGCTCTGGGTGCAGTTGGTTGTGCTGAATTATAGGGCAGCGTCTCTCTTAAGAAGATCCTCCCTGAGAATATCTGTGAGCAGAAATTGCTGACTGAGAACATTTTCCCTTAAATCCATTTGAGGAGTAACTTTATCTCCTACTGTTATTAGGTTGGAGGAACCAATGGTAAGAATATATCTTCCAGTCTGACAGATCAACCTATTGCCGTATGTAAAACTTTAAATAAACTTCAGTTCCAAGTTCTGTCATCTTGTCTCGCCTATGATAGTGATAAATTGGCCCCTATTTTTTGAGCAAATACTTTTCTTGGAACTATCAGATTGCTAGATCTGAGAACTCTGTTACCAAATTTCTTTATATGAGCTGCTAAGATTAAATATTTCGTTGAAAATAAATAGCTTTTCCTACTTATTGATAGTGTGCAAGACACCTGAGATCTTCCAGTAATTCCTTGTGGTTACACCAAATCTTCTGATCTCTGGAGCTAGTGAAGGAGAGAGTCTCCTCAAGTGCAGCCCTTGAGTCCCCACAAACCTGCAGAATTGGAAAACAGAAGTAGTGGCCATAGTATCACATTATTTGATGTTGTTTCTTTCTTCTTCTGGGACGCTGCTACGGAAACTTGTTGGGGGGATGCATGAACAACTGGGTTGCAAGTGCTTAGCAGTGAGATGTCAGCTGCTGACCTAACAAAATGCCTTGAAATGCAGCACAATCAACTAACATTCTGCAATGCCTGATTCTGTAGCACGTTTGGTACCGGAATAAGTACGGATGCAGAGGTAGGTTGGGGAAAGTTGGGCTTGTTTGAGAGACACTGACTTGCTGGTTTGGGTCATACAGCAAGTTTGCATCAACACAGACAGAGGAAATGAGTGTTGGGGTTATTCTGAATGCTCGCAGACTGGAGCGTGTCATCTGTGAAACCTGAATTGTATGCTGCAGTTACTATAAACATGTGCTCTGAAATGTTTCTACCTGCTCTTACTTAGAATCTTTTGCCTTCAATTGAAAAGCAAGGTGTGCAAGATCTCTAAAAATACCCATTTTTCTTTCTGCTTTCTCATCATTTAGAAAGGAAAGGGAGGAACTTTGAGATTTTTAATGCCCTTCTCAATCCTAATTTGGTTATAGAGAAATTCTATAATCTTTTTTGTACTGGCATTCAGTAGGAGTGAAGTTTTATAAGAAGTTCAACAAGATTATTCTGATTTGGGCATGGAAGCAATAATTGTAGAATTTCTTGTGTGAATTTTTTTTTTTAAATTTCACACCGTATAGTTGGCCTTTGCAATTTAAGACCACTTTAGAGTTGTGCGTTAACACTTTGCAACATCCTATGCTGATGAGGTCAGTGAAGAAGAAATGACATTTAGAGAAAAAAATCCTTGCAAGGCAGTGGTATTAGTGTCCAACTTGCTGGCTACTGCAATAGCTGATTATAAATTTGACTGCAATCTATTCGTTATTTGTTTCCCCCTTTCTCTCTGGCTGCTTGTAGCTGCCTGGGAATGGATTTCCCACTGGGAAAGCTGCCTCTGATTCTTACGTGCAGCTGTATTGCTGACCTTGCCTTTTGCAAGTGTGGTGGAGCTGGCAGTGTGATGGAAGTACTGGTGATCCTGGCCTGTTGATGACATTTCTGCAGTGGTTTCTCTCTTGGGCTCACCTTTGTTAACTTGTTTTGTAGGATGTCTTCTTAATCTGCTTTTCCCTCGTGAGCCCAGCTTCCTTTGAAAATGTCCGTGCTAAGGTAAGGATGAGCTGGTACCATTTTATTTCCGAACATTCATCATACTGTTCACTTTACAGCAGAGCTTGGAAAATATTAGGTGCTTTTTAGAAGTTGTTTTTCCCATAGGCCATGTGAAATGCCGTTTGAAAAAGCAGAAATCCATTTGCCTAACTTGTGAGTCATGGAAGTTCAGGGCACATGACACACTTAAATACAAACTGTTCCTTGATGCATTGATAACAGTAATTTAAGAGTGTTCAGCCAGCAAGGTGCTGAGAACACAAACAGGAGCTTTCCTTTTAGTACAGTTTGGAAAAAAAGAGTTTTAAAACAAATGCATGTAAAAATTGGGTGGATAGCACTTGTTCCTTGCATCAGCCATCCTGCACGTGCTCTGTGACTGTGGGAGTATTCCATGTCCTGGGACAACTCAGCTGCACCAGGAGGTGTCTCCGTGGACAAGGCAGGGCTCTTCTGGTGTGTGAGGAAAATACAGCCCTTAATGAGCTACGTTTTTAAAGTCTATGGAAGCAGCTGTTGGCTTCATTAACAGTGATGTGCCCTTTTCTGATCCTGCCCTGATGGGATCTTGGTGCTCCCTCTATCCGACTGACCGAAAGTGAAGGACTGGGAGCCTTCAGGTGTGATGTTCCAGGGCCTTCGGGGAACTCTGCCCCCACACAAGAGACACCATTTTTTGTTTGTCTTTTCAGTGGTATCCTGAGGTGCGGCACCACTGTCCCAACACCCCCATCATTCTCGTGGGCACCAAACTCGATCTCCGGGATGACAAGGACACGATTGAAAAGCTGAAGGAGAAGAAGCTGACTCCCATCACCTACCCACAGGGCCTTGCCATGGCAAAAGAGATCGGTATGACGGCAGCAGGGTTATTGTTGGCTGGATCTAGGCTGTGTTTGTGGAAGACCTTGTACCTTAATTAAATGGAATGCCTGGCTTTTGTTGTGGAGCCAGCTGGGAGCAGTGCTGCTGGAGCTGTGGAAAGCTGCTCTGTAACTGTGTCTCTGCTTCCCCCAGGCGCAGTGAAATATCTCGAATGCTCAGCACTTACGCAGCGAGGCCTCAAGACAGTGTTTGATGAAGCCATCCGAGCAGTGCTGTGCCCCCCTCCTGTAAAGAAGAGGAAGAGAAAATGTCTGCTGCTGTAAACGTCACCCTCCCCCACCCCATCAACCCTGTGCTTTGCTCAAACAATGGAGCATTCACATGCCAATTTCTTGTTATGATTTAGTTCTCTTCCATCAATTCTTGAACCAATTGACAGTTTCATGGTTTCCTTTGTTTAAAGTATGATCCTTACCTTGCATTCTTCTAAGAGCAAACTCCTGTGTAAAGCCTTATTTTTAAAATCCTCTTCTTGCTCAATTAAATGTTGCCAAACTATCTGCTGACCTGTCACATTGTTGTGCGACAAACACTAAGCACTAAACTGTTTTTTAAAGATTCTTCTTGAAAATGACTCTAATTTCTGGTAGGAAATGCAAAATTTCTTTCTAGTTTTTCACAGTAAGTAACAGTACCAGGGAATTAGCAGAACACTGCGCTCTAATGTGTTTTTTTCTGAACTGTTTTCCCAGCGCAGCCGTTGCCTGCTGGTGTGTCCAGCACCCATCTCTGGCAATGACTGACACCCCCGAGTCAGTGTAAATGCGTTTATCATTGGTAAGGGCTTGGTTGCAATCTAGTTCTTGTTGCTGTGATTGAAAAAAACTATTCTTACTGAAGTGTATCTAGTCCTTTTGACAGCATTGTATTGTGATGAATAAATGGAATACTGGGTTGGAGCAGGAGATAGTGCCAGACAGTATTTTGACACTGTACAGCTGACTTACACTACACTGCCAGAGTAGCTCAGCAACCATTTTCCCAGAGGTGCAGTAGTGGAGAGAGGTTGGTGTTCATGGGTAAATTCCTTTGAATTTCAAGTAGGGCATTCATGTAGGTACAATTCTGAATCAGTCATTCCCACTTTTATGTAGTAAATGCTTTTCTTGTAGAATCTCTTCTTACTGAGCAATATAACTTGTATTTTAAAACCTTCTGATTGATAGAAGTTTGCTTTTTTTTTTTTTGCTCTTTTTTTTTCTTTTTTAGAGTAGAATGTTAAAGCATATCCTCATTTTCCTGTTATTTCTGACCCAGTAAGTTAATGCTTTCTGAGGAGCTTTTAGTCTATTAACTAGGTGTAAAAATCATGTGAAGCAGCTTTACACATTTTAGTAATTTTTATATTTTAAACCTCTGTAACTGACAAACCTTTCAACCATCACTATTTGCAAGGTCCCCCCACTGTAACATGACTAATGCAGCCAAGTGTTCTTCCTGTCACTCCATGTGCAGCATCGATTGCGTAACAGTAACTTGGGTCTGTGAGGTTCTGTAATTAGTGCTAATGTTCTGTACCTTCCAAACTGGCAAGATTATGATGTTGAACTACACCCTTGCAACCACTAAAGTAAAATTTAAAAATAAAAGTTGCAAAATTGTGAAGTTTTTACATTGATCTTTTGCTACTGCCAACTGCATTTTATGTTTTGCATGTATGACTTAATAAATCCTTCAATCACAAGTGTGGTAATGGTTGAGTTTCTGAGCAAGTGTCTCATTGTTGTGCCTCTCTGAGCACACATTCTTGTTCCACGCCAGCAGGCCTCCTCAGGGCCTGTGCCCACCCCAGGCTGGCAGTGGTGCTCGGAGAATGCAGATTACACACAGCACTTGCCAACAGCTCTGCAGAGGCCTCGCCCTCTCAGTGCAGTTGTTAGAGCTCCTGCTGCTGCTTGTGCAGTGGCTTAAAGCTGCTGCCAGTGGGAGGCAGGTTCTCTGTTCCACTTCCCTCTATGCAAACAGAAGTGCTTTTCCTCTGAACCATCACAGTTTGTGCTTAAATGCCCCAGATTCCAGGCTTTTATTGAAAGCCCTGCTCCGTGTGTTGGCTCCTCTCCTCCAGAGTGGCTGCACCCAAGGCTGGTGCCCCGTGACCCTGAAAGCAGCACAGTCCCTGCTGGTGCTGCCTGGCCTTGTTGCTCTGACAGCCAGCACTGCTCCCTGTCATTGCACAGAAGCCAAGGTTTTATTCTGCATTTAATTTTGTCTCCATATCAAGTATCACAGCAAGAACATCCACACAGTTAATTCTCAACCACATCATATTTTACTTACATCTTTTTTTTTAAATAAATGCTGCTGAGCCTTAAAAAGGAAAAAAATTAAAATAATTACACACTAGAAACAAGGAATCTACACCTTAAAAGTCAGTACAACTGCTTACACATTCTTGGCAGAATCAGTGGTGCTCAGTAGCTGGAGCTAGAGGTGGTGACCAATGTGATGCCAGGGCCTGAATGATACTTTTTTTCCTTCTCATTAAGTAGTTTTAGTTTAAAATCAATAAAAGCAATGATGTAGATCAACAAATACAAAAGACAGGTAGATTAAAGAATATTGCACATGTATATCCAGGCAGCATTTAACCACAAAAAGCCCTCCCCCACAACCCCGGGATTCCAACACAATCCCTAAGAAAAAATAGTGCAATCACTGAGCCTGAGCCAGCCCCGCCTGGGCCGGGCTCACTCACCCCTGCAGCCCTGCGGCTCCCCACAGCTCTGCCACAGCCCAGGCGCCCAGGAAGGGACGTGGGAGCAGAAGTGGGGCTCCACGTGGTGGCTGAGGTGTGGCAGGGCTCTGCTCGGACGTGTGGCCACGCCGTCCTCACACACATTCACTTTGGTCAAGCGTTCGGCTGCTGCGCCAGCATCCACAGGCTCGGCTGGAGCTTCTCCTCCCGATCCGTTCTGGGAAAGCCCAGCCCTCAGCACAGACACACAATCTGTGCTTCCACCAGCACGACGTTCCCCGAGGTCGCTGCGGAGGCAAGGGCATTAAGACCCTTGTTCATTTTATGCAATGTGAGAAAAGTACTGAAATCCACTTAGGCATGAAAGTGGAATGTGTCCTGAATACCTGAAACCTGCAAGAAAGCCCCCCAGGTCGTCCTCGAGCTGTGGTTATACTGCACTGGGGTTGTAGTCTCCTCTTTGACAAGAAAGACACGATCCATGTTCCTGAGACAAACTGTTCAGAGCTTTGAGCACAACATCGGGCATGTGGTCTGTGATCATCTTGGGACTTATTAAAATGCTGCTGAAGACGCTTTCGTTTGACCATCTTGCCGAGTATTTAATATCTGAAGAACACAACCTAGGGAAAAAACACACCACAAATACAATGGCTCTGCCAGAACTGGAACAGGCAACCTGGAGACTCTGGACATTGCTCAGGGAGGAACTGGAACCCCGTCACAGCAGCAGGTGGGGTCCCAGAGGCTGCAGGTCTGCCCTTCAGCAAACAGCTGCAATTGCTGCCATGAAATGTCCCTGAGGGCAGAGCTGCACCAAACTACACTGTGCATTAACAGGGAAAGAAGCCATCAAAGATTCAAATAATCCTGCTCCCAAAACCAGGGAATACAGCCTGAGCAAGGAGAGGGAGGGCATTAAACACTGCCCATTCACATGGTTCATGTCAAATTTAGGGAGTAAGTCACAGTGGTATCAATAGGCAACTAGGCAATACATTTAATGCTGAACAAAGGGTGCACCATTCCGTAAAATTAAATCCCAAATACATGATGTGGGCTCTTCTGTGCTAGTACTACTTAAAAAAACCCCCATGATTAACTGCTGTGCTGTGGAGTAAAAGACAGAAAAGAAATTAACTCAAAGTAAAAGAGCAGCCATTGGGAAAACCTGCCCAAGTCAAAGGTGTTCAAGTATCTAACTTGTAAAACCTGTATTAAAATTGTTAGAAATTAAAGATGTGAAGCTTAAACAAAACACTCATCTATTGAATGGGAGGAAAAAAGTTAATTTCTTCTCCAATCCTTTTCTTTCCTCTCTGTAAGGGACAATTTCTCTTTTCTTCTTTAGGATAGTCTTGTGCAAGTTAGAGATGCTCTTATTTCTGTTTCAGAACATGAGAGGGTATCAGGGCCTCCCTGGCTTATGGGCTGTTTCAAGTTGCTTTGTCTAAAAAAACCCCACATCAACAAAAAAACACACAAAAAAGCCCCTGAACACAACAGTGGCCCAACAAAGCCACAATCCTCACTCTTCCAGCAGTTTCAGCTTTCTGGTGTCTTTGTCTCAGCTTCCTGCATCCACAGAAAAGCAGAAGTGACAGGAAAATCTACAGACTACGTGGGCACACACTGGGTACTGGGGCAGCTGCAGCTCTCCAGCCTGGCTGGGTCAGAATTACAGGCAGTATTGCACCTCCTTCTAATCACCAACATTCATGGGACTGCTCAGTAAGGAGGAATTTTGTTACCACTTCACCACTACCAGGACACACTGCAGATCTGCAGTCTCGGGCAGAAACTGCAGCTGGCAAAGCTGAACTTGCCAGTCTTACTGTTTGAAGTCCTCACTTCAGCAGCTGCAATAAATGGGCAGGAAAAGGCAGAAAGAGAACAGTGTCCAGGGCTCAAAGCGAAACAGAAAGAAGCTGGGAGACACAGAATAGAAACTGAAAACTGGGTAATGTGCAGTAACCAAACTGGGTACTGGAGATGCAGGTAAGTAACAGAGCTGGAAGTGTGTACCTTGAAAGGGACAAGGAGCTGCAGACTTTAGGGAGACAGGAGAGTGAGATTATTCATTCCACTTACCTCCTAGAGCTGCATTCTTCAACAATGTGGATAATCTTTCCAGGCAGATACAGACGAGGATACTGAGGGGATGAATTCAAGTGTGATTCCTCCTCAAGGGTGTTGTACGAAGGCGACCGATGAACCATTAAACTCTCCTCGGCCAGAAGGGGCTGGCTCAGGGCATCCTGGTTCCTTCCATCCAGCTCTGTTGGGAAGTCATCAGGATCTCCTCCAAATACCTCGTACCAACACCCCCGCAGCAAAATCTGGTACTGAAATCAGAGAGAACAGTCCAACTCAAGTTTGCCATCTCTTCAAGTAACTTATTCTAGTTGTGTGCTTGCACACACATCATCTGAAAATACAATTAAAAGATTAAAAACTACTTTATGCACATGCTCCCCAAACTTTGTTTGATAATTATCTCCTTGCTGAATTTTCCCCACACTAACATTCATTTCAACAGTATGGATCCCAAGCCTCTAGTAATACTACAGAAAACATTACCATCTTTACTAGCTGAACTACTCCATGTGGATTCTGCTCTGCAGGTTTATGTTTTCTTGCACCTGTAACTTCTAACTGTCTGTTATCTTATTCTGTATTTATGACATCACACAGACCCTATGCACAACACATCCCTGGGACTACATGGAAATCCTGTGGGTATGGCAGATGCAATGTTCAAAAACATGTTCAAAAAGGGCAGTTCTGAATCTTTAAGCCACACATCTATACCTCCAGTACCATCCTGCCTCACACAACACTGATCCAGCACTTTCAAAACTGTGTTTCCCACTAAAAGGAAAAAGAGGTAAAGAATTAACACTGTAACAGAGAAATAGCTGCTTTCCAAATGAAGTTTGACAGTAGTATCTAAGTAAAATCATTAATTTGTTTACTACCTAGTTATTAAAGTAAGTAATCTGACTTTTCATAATTTTAGCTGTTTGGGGTTTTTTCCCCATTTTTGTTTCTTGATAGTTTCCTTTAATCAGCAAAACTAGCAAACAGAAAATTTCAGGTCTTTGATGTTTTAAACCAGTATATTGGGAGCCTTACTGAATCCTACTGTCCAACAATAAAACTTTACAGGTGACTAACACAAATGTCACTGAATTAAAAGCAAACAACTTTCTTCTGAAATACAATTGTAACTCTCAGCTTTAACATCAAAAATACACACATCAGCAGTCACTGCATTAAATGTGGGACTTAATCCAAGTAACAATTCCACAATTTTAACCAGGAACTGCATTTGGTTACCTTGGGTCTGCTGCAGTTTGCCACAATTCTCACTATTCTTCTCTTTAAATCCTCCATGTTGGGCATACTTAACCTGTTTAAACACACAGAAGGAAGTAAAGCAAAGCCTCCTACTGTCTGCTATCAAACACATCTCCAAATATCAATTTAAAAGTATTTTCATCTCACCTTGCAACAAGGTCTTTTCCAAGAATGACTGAAACAATGAAGTGCTTAGTGTAATCTGCAAGTGATTTGCTTAAAAAAAGAAAAAAAAAAGAGAAAAGGCACTTTAGATGCACTAAGGAGATAAGCACACGTTAGTTTTAGGATGATTATCATTATGGTTATCATTCAGTAAAAATACAAGCACGTGGCGGCAGCAGCATTTGCAGCCAGTGCCTCAGTGGGCGTTCAGACTCCCTGCTGAAGGTGACAGAGTAACTTCAGTGCAGACTCTAAGGGTGTGTGGATGCCCAACAGGCCGAGGCAGACAACTCAGGTGAGCTTTTTTCTGGAACATTTATTTATTTTAAACTCTAATTGTACTGCCTGGCAGAATTCCCTAGCTGTGTTCCATTCTGTAACACTCCGCCAAGAGCTCGACTGTAACTCCAGATGGAGCAAATCAATTTGAGTGGAGAGTGGAGAACACACAAACTTCCCATCGTCAGCCCACAGCTACCAGCTTCCACACCTGGCAGCTGCCCTGACTTTTACAGCTCAGACACAGAACCAAGCAACACAAGTCTCTCACCTTAAGAGCCCTCCTGGGGGAGAGAAGGCGTAACACCTCAGTGTGGGGAAGGAGTTCCTGAGCATGATGGCCAAGATGGATGCTGTCCCACCACCCAAACTGTGACCAACTATCACAAGTTTATATTCCTACAAACAGAAAGACAAACTTAGACGGACACAGAAAAAGCTATGGGTAATTTTTCTGACAAACCAAATTATTTGGAAGGTAACTTACTGGAGCAATTGTGAAAGCCTGGTTTAAAATTCCATCATTTATTAGTTTTCGATAGATGTAATTTGCAGCTTGAGTTATTCCCTACAAGAGAGCAATTCAGGTTAGAAAGGTGTATCTAATCTGAGGGGTGACACATGTATAGTTTAAATACAACACCATCACGGAACAACTTCTTTTTGCAAAGCTGGTCTTCTCTTTAACATCCTCCTTACAGAGGTCTGGTTATAACCCAAAGGTCTGTATGTATTGTATGTATGGGTTAAAAAGGTTTTGGGATATTTCCTAAAGACATTAAATCTGACAGGAGGATTAAAAATTCTACCTTGCAGTGCCAGAGGCAGTATTTGATGCACCAAACACTGAAATAATTTGTGCAATCCATCTGACAAGGAGAATATTCTGTTTAACTAAGGATCCCAGGTGTTTATAGCTTGCTACTGCTGAGCTGATCTACAAAGGGCCACAGGCTGCACACACCTTATGCACGAACCCATTCTCCAGAACCTCCTCCAGCGTCAGGTCTTCGCAGTCCGCTGACAGATCAGTGAGAATGTCCTGTGAACAAAGCCTTGGTCAGAGCTCCCTCAGGGCTGTGTGGCTCACGGGTCGGGCTCTGCTGCTCAGCCCTGTCCCAGGGACATCGCTAGCTGGCTGCCGGTGTGTGAGCAGCACAACACATCCCCCCACACCCCACCAGCCCAGCAAACACACAGCAACCGCAGCTGCACGTCCGGCAACTGTTTCCAAGTGCACACACCCCATTATGGATGCACCTCCACTCACAGTGACTTGGAATTACCCCTGCCTGTCCTCCACTCTCTCTTCCAGCAGCACAGGGAATATTACCCATCCAAGGGCAGGGGCTTACAACTTAAACTTGGAAGACTCGTACCTGTGAGTTATTTTTACATGTGCCAGCGTAACACAATCTCCTCTAGGCACTGGGAGTTCACTCATTTCTCTACAGCTAATTATTGATATTAGATGGATGATACCTCAAAAGACAAGGTTCCTCTCACTGCAACCACAATAGCTTCTTTTTTGTGATCCAAAGCAACAAAAAATGGAATCTCATAGATCTGGAGGAGAAAAATGTAATCAGTAAAGACAACAACTTTCTGTAAGGGCAAGCAGTTGTTCTCACCTTCTGGAAGCTCTTATTGAGCTCCATACTGTACTATGGAAAGAAGCTGAATTGGTCTCTTATCTGGTCAGTCTAAGTGCCTTTTCTCAATACTGAGACAGATTTATATTAATGGTTGTGTGGCTGTTCTGTAAGCTTAGAAAAGAAATCTGAACAGAATGTTTTCATCTGGCTTTGCATCTTGCACTTTGTAACTGCTGAAGGCAAACCGGACCCTTCACTCCTTGCTTTCCCTGAATTAATCACTACAGCTTGCTGAACGCCTGTCCAGATTGTTTACCTTGTTATGAAAACTGATATGAATGAAGTCTCTGTACTGCAGTCCTGTTATTTTTAGGATGGATCCAAAGTGAAAGTTATGACGATCACAGCCCGTTATATCAGAATCTGTTGGTCTATTTCTGCAACTAACAAACACAGAAAAGAAAAACTTTCATGTTCCAATTTTTTAGGTTTCCTTTCAAGGAATCAAACTTAGTTAAACTTGCAGAAGGCCTTCTGTCAGGAATCAAAAGTGCTTTCTTTTTGCAATAGTAGTTTGATGCAAGATGTTATCTCTGCCTTGTTACAGGACCATTGGCAGAGCAAACAGTGCAGTAAGAAAAGAATTCTTAGGATTACAGGCCACTGAGAGAAAATACAAACAAAGAAAAAGGAAATTCAAAACCAAATCTGCACAGCAATCTTATGTTTTATCTATAGTATTATGAGATAATTTTTTTCCTCCAAGTGATTTATATTTCAGTAGGTTATATTGATACTTCATATTAGTAATAATGAAAATCATTTTTACTGTCACAAATATCAGTGGTCACATATAGAGAAATCCTACATAGCAACATGCAAAATGACATACTGACCATAAATATTTTTGAGTAAAGGGGTCAAAAGGAACAAAAAGGAGGCTGCAGGGACAGGGAACTTCTGCTAATTCCTTAGGACAGAGAAAACTATTGACAGACTTTTATTTCTATACGTACATCTGTGCCCAAAAGGCACCTCTAAAAAGCCTCCTTTTAAAAAACGTTTCATTTAATTCGAATTCTTCCTGTGTCATTTGGCTAAATGAATTTTTTAATCTCAGTCACAACCTTTTCCCATGAAAAAAAAGCCAATCTGTTCGAGGGTGGAAAGACATTGGAATTTTGGTTCTCTGAATTTGTGAAAGATAACTCTACCAGTCAAATTCACGTACTCCTAAGAGTGATATAATCCAATGCAACAAAAATACTGCTATAGTAATTATTTTATTCTGCTAAGACTAGTTAAATAGAAAGCAGCTATGTGTTTTTAAGCTCTTGGGTCAAACCTACCAGTCACCATTGAGCTTACAGAGTGCAGTATATGGGTTGGTGTACACGTAGTAGGGCCAGCCATAAGCAGCTGCAGCAAACAGCATGTAGTGAGCAGCATTCTCCAGCTCCACGTCCAAATCATCAGTCTGGAAGCACACAGGGAAAGAAAAGGAAGCAGAGAAAGGGAGGAAGGCATGTTAGGCAGCCTCAGAATAAAACTGAACCCAGGCTAGTGAAAATCACGGCATGATGAAATACACACTACCCAAAAGGAAAACCTCAAGGTCTAAGAGGAACTAAAAATAGCCACTCGTATTTCAGGAAAAAGTCTGTGTTTGTTTACGTAGCTACACAGCTCAAGGATCTTGAAAAGCTCTCACTGAATCAGTTTCTTCCAATGCTGATACACTGATAAGCTCAATGCTGAAAACAACATTCACTCCAAAAATGCTACCTAAGGATGTCCAAGGGTCTGCAGCAGATCTCTCTGGTACAGACTTTTAAAGCACGACCCCATCACCCTGGCTGGATTCGAAAGGAAGCTGACAGAGATGCACTGGTTGAAGTAAAACTACATACATGTATGAAACACATGCCAAGAGGAGGGGAAAAAATTTACAAAGGCACTTTTCCACTGAAGACTAGCAAAAATCAGTTAGCAAACTAACCCACCACCTGCAAGCATTTAAAAGATGCTATTATTGCTTCTTACCTTGTCTGGGTATTTGCAGCAGACAAACAGCCCATAATATACACTAGAAGACTACCTCCTCACTTCTATGCAAACAGTACCAAATATTCATTCTCGCTCTGCTCCCTTTCTCTCCCAACTGTTCAACAATGATCAAATGTCCTAAATGGTTCCTTTTTTGCACTTACTTCCCCATTCTAAGTTCTACTTATGCAGAAGCAGAAAAATGTTTTGACCACAAATTCATCGTTTTCACTGCATTTAGTAATAGCTTACATTGTTATGAATTTTTATTGCAGTGTTTAATTTTGTTAAAAGAAGAAACAAAACAAAATTAAACCCTCTACAGGAAGAAGTGCATTTCAATTTGATCTGGCACCATTTCCTACAGTAATTACACCAGAGGCTGCACCAACCCTATCTTACCACGAGAGACGATGGAGAATGACACAGGACTTCTTCAGGCTCTTTGGGGCAATTTTCCATTTTATCTTGCTCTTGATGGAGCAGAATCAAACCAGCTGCTATGTCACTTGGCACCAGATCAGTGTCCTGTACAAAGACATGGAAGACTCTGTAAAACCATCCCGCACCTCAACGTGGCAAAACTCTCTCTCGGAACCCAAGCCAGGCTCTCGCCCTCTTACAGAGAAGTAGTTGCGGAAGAGCTCGGCGATGCTGGTGAAGGCCACCCGGTGGTCGTCGTCCTGCACGATGCAGCAGCACAGCAGCCTGATCCTCTTCTCCCACACCCTGGTGGCAGAGCTCTTCACGTTGTACAGCAGCTGCCCCGACTGGCTGCTCTCCAGGTTGCGGCTCATCCCTTCGGGCAGGTAGAACGTCTTCTTCCCCCCGAGGGGGTCAAAGACAATGATAACTCCAATGATGGTGAAGATGATGATAATCCAGCTGCCAGACAGGAGGGAGTGGGATAACAGACTGTGAAACCAGACACTTCTGGTAAATGTGCAAGAAATCCCAACTACAGATCTGGACAGACCGAAAATGGAGCTGGGTATGGAACTGTGAATGGAGACCTCTGCTGCTGTCCTGAGGGTGCAGCTCTTTGGACTGGGCTGGGCAGCAGAACAAGGCCGTTGGCTCAGTTCACACAGGGCACCAAACCTGGAATCACAGCCCTGTGCTTTGGAAGCAGCAGCCAAGGGGAGTGACAGCTCCATTTTTCAGTACGAGCTAAGTGATCAGGTTACTACCCCCTTCACATTTATCCAGTTTTCTACACTCCCATTGCCCCTCTTACCCTTTCTGACCTTCCCCTCCTTTCTTTCACTGCAGGACATGCTCTCTCTCCCAAGGCAAGCAGCTGTTTTTGGGAAGGATACCAACTCATTTTCCTTTTCACATACACTGTCAAGCTCAGATTTGTGGGGAGGCACCTTTACCTTGCAATAACTGTCCCAATGACGCCATTTATCACAGTCTTCTCACACTGCACACTGTTGTCTGACACCCACACAGCTCCTACAACAGCCCAGATGAACTCGGGGAAATAGAGAAGCAGGCGAGTATAAAGTATTTTGGGAAGTGATTTTCTTGGGCCTGGATTAGAAATTGTTCCTGAAATTAGAGAGAGAATTTAAAACAAGAACTGTTCACGAATGCAGCTCAAGTACATAAAATCCTATCCAGAAATATGAACTTTCTGGGCTTTACAGAAAGTAAGAAACTTAAGTGAAACTACCAAGTTCTTTCATACTAATGGAAAGCTATCACTGAAGCTAAGAAAAATAACAATGGATTTATGGCTGTGATTCTTAGAATCTACTCTACTAAAACCCAAACCAGCTCTAGTCAGAGACAGTTCTGCACTGAACTTGAGGCAGCAGTGCTGCGTCCAGCATAAGCCAAAGCAGCATCCAGGAGCACTGGCTCACCTACAGTTTCTCATGACTCTTGGGGCCTGCTTTTATTATTCTATTTAGCTTTTAGTTGGTTAATATTTCATTTTCAGATGCTATTTTGCTGGTCTACAATGAAGTTTTGTTAATGGAGTTCCTAAATAATAATAGGAGAACAAAAGCAGGACAATACCAGGACAAATACTTCTCAGGCTATTTTCTGTATTGTTAATTTACTAATAACCTCTTTGTTTTAGCACTCTAAGGCAATAAAAAAGGGAGTAACTTTTGGCCAGCTCATCTCCTTAAAGCAGTGTGCTGATCCCAGGGCAATGAGGTAGCGGGGTGTGCGTGCTCAGGTGTGGACGGGTAATTTGTAAAGGCTGCAGAACAAAAACAACTTTGTTAACTGTTTTCCAATTACAAAGCTGTGGTTCACACCCAGTGATAAAGCTGTTTCAAAAGCCCTCAATCCAGAAGTTGCTTTTTCCCATTCCTAGGTTGCAGCCTGTCCTGCAGCAGCGTGGTTGCTTACACAGACACAATCAGATGGAACTGTGCTTCCTCTAAACAACTTTTCCTTTCTCAGCACCACCCCAGGGTGTGAGGGCTCCAGCCAGGTTCTCTGCTGGCATCACCAATCGCCAGGACAGCGCAAGGGCTGCTGCAAGACCCAGCACACCCAAACCCACACATTCCAACCACAGTCCAACACACCTCACTCTTTATTTTCCTGGAAATTTAGCCTCAGAATTCTTCCATTTCTTAGTTACAATGGCCTCGTAGCTGTACTTTCATAGCGAACAAGGTTCTTTCACCACTGCTATTTACAGTTACATCTCTCACCTCTGCAACTTTGGTTAGAGCCTGGTGCTAACAACACCAAGGACATGGGTTTGACCCCTCTATGGCCCATTCACTTAAGAGCTGGACTCGATGATGCTTGTGGGTCCCTTCCAAGCCAGAACATTCTGTAGAACTTTGATATTAACAGCACAGTCTGGCTGATCTTACTTCCCCTCCTACGGAAACTCTAGGAAAACCAGCGGTCAGATTCAAGGCCAGGATTATCATCCACACCTCTGCTCTGTCATAGCTTCTCTTCGTGCACTCTTAAAATTGCTTAAATGGAAAGAAGTATAAATACTTATTTACGGAAGCATAAATACCTATTTTCAGTGTGTCATGAGAACCAATTTATTAGAAACTGTGGAGTCTCATCTGTTACTCCAGAGCCCACACACATATTTCAAATTAATCTTCTTAACATTACTTCGATGATCAGGTGCCTCACCAGAAAAAAGCTTTCCTAGCAATTTTAAGCCAAAATGAACCATTTCTACAAATAATTAGAAGTTGCACTGGGGTCCTTACTTCTGTTCAGCCATTCATTTCAATCTGTGGGTCCTGCTCTGTTTAACAGTTCTTATTGTTAGTTTTCTTATGACATTTATACAATTCACTTTTCTGTGCATGTTCTTCCCCAAGCAGCCCACTGCAGCTAAGGGACTTTCACAAGACATGACTAAACCTGCCTATGTAAGGCAGAACTAACAGGATACTTCAGATGATTTTGGATACACTTCCCTAAATTCCTGTAAGAGAGGTGGAGCAGTGTTCCATCAGAGGTCACACATAGGGAGTTTTCAGGATGCTCTGATGGCAATGAACCATTAGCGGCACTAAGCTGCTGTGCCTATTCATTACGTTAGATTCCAGACTAACAGAGGTAATGCTATTAAAGCAAATATGTTAATGCCGATGGAGTTTTTCAAGTCTGACTACTATGAAAACATTTCAATTTTTTGGTAGCTTTTAATGTCAGCTCAGGATTAAAAACACACATCTATTACAACCCTACTAGACAAACACAAAATATCATTATTAACGATTTACCTTGCATACTGATGTATACAAGAGCAGATAACGCACATATTATGGAAGCCAGAAGAATGAGGAGGCCGAGCAGGTAGCTGTGCAGCAATCCTCCCCCGGGACAGTTAAACTGCCCCTTGTGAACCGTGTAAAGGACAAGAATCCCAATCCACCTGCCGGGAAATGAGATAACAAGAGTTACAGCAGGAAGGGGGAAGTGCCCGCTGCGACGCGATCACCTGATCGATAGTGGTGGTCTTAATTAAAGCACTGCACGAAGATTAACAGCAAGGGATCTGTTACATAAGGAAAGTGTCAGAATGAAACCACTACACGAACACTCAGCAGGAATTACAATTCAGCCGAGTGCAGACGGAGCCACAGGCTCCCTACCTGGTGCTACTCCCTCCCTCAGCTCCCAAAGCACCGCGGCTGGCGGACACAAAGCAGTCGCTGTATTAATTACGAAACCACACGAGCGCTACTCAGATTCAGCACAGCGGGTGACGGCGGCGCGGAGCGCAGCGGCAGCGCGGGCAGCGCACCGTGCGCGATGTGCCGGACACCGGCACCGCCCGGGCCGCGGCACCGCTCATGCCGCGGGGCAGCGGCCCCGGGGCGCGCCTTACCACACCAGCCTGACGAACAGCTCGAAGGCCCCCGGGAGCACGAAGTCGTCGCTGCCGATGGCCCAGCGCCGGCCGAACACCACCAGCCCCGGCATCGTGCGGATCCCGCGGCCGCCGCCGCCCCC
>VWPU01001391.1:0-23425 GCA_013398955.1 Callaeas wilsoni | reverse complement strand
GGGCGGGGGGGCGGGGCCCGCGCCGCCGGTGGCGTGATGATGATCAGAGCGCGGGGGGCGGGGCCACCGGGACACGCCCTTGTGACCACGCCCCACACCACGCCCATCGCCTTTGGCCACGCCCACTCTGCACAGGGCCCGCCCACTCGGCGGAGAGCTCCCGGTGTCGGCGCTGCTCCGTGGCTCGCCCGTCCCCTTCCCTTCCTTTCCCTTCCCCTTCCCTGGCCAAGAGGAGCCCGCTGAGCCCCGCGCTGCCGCTCTGCTCCGCCCTCCCCTCCTTTGCCACAGAGGAACGTTTTGCAGCCCAGGAGAAATGCCCACCAGGCACCGTGTTTCCCGGTGCCGCCGTGGCCAGGAGGTCTGGGTGCGCAGGGCCCTCTGGGAGGCTCACGCGGCCCTGCTCCTGGCGGGGCCCCAGCTGGAGCAGGGATGGACACACGAGCCCCCCGCAGCTGCCCCCCGCCACCCCGACGTGTTGTTGAATGCGGGGCCATGCAGAGCGTGCAGGGTGCCCGGGCTCTGGGAGCTGCAGATGTGCCCCTACCTGTCCCAGTGCTCCCAGCTTGCTGAGGCAGGGCTGGGATGGGCCACAAGGCACCCTGAGCACGGAGAGGGCATCCGAGGGGACAGGCAGAGGGGTAGCAATTCCATGACACGAACAAAGCCCGTCCTTGTCTTCAACACGCTCAGCAGGGATGAGACATCCTCTGTCGCAGCTGGCGGGACCCCATGAGAGCCCAGCCAGCCTCACTGCAGGGCACAGCCCACCATCCCTGCCCTCCCCTCTCCCAGACCCACGGTCCTGCCCCGCTCCTGCTGGCGGACGTGTCCTGATATGGATGCTGAGCCTCAGAGCAGCCTCCCTCCCGCCCACCGGGATGGGCAGCTAGTGTGGGTCAGCCAGCTGGTCTCGTCATCATCCTCACTCCAACTCTTATGCTGTTACCTGTGTTCCCACACCACATCCCAGGCACACAGTGCAGCTCCAGAGCCCCCCAGCCCCGGGTGCCCACGGGGGAGGCGAGCTGAGCTGCCTTCTGAAGTGCCACAAGGAAAGCATGCAGCCAGATTCACGTACCAAGTGTCTCTTCAGCGGGTTTGCCCCTACAGATAGGTGCATCTACTGAATATACACATGCCTTAGCAACGGGATACTGGGAACTGTGCCACGCGCGCCTGGTGGTGCTGAACTAATGCATACAAAAGTATGGAGGGCTCCATGCACCCTCCAAGTCCAAAGTTCCTCCTGTCCAGCCACAGGAGGGTCCGAGGCTAGGTGGTGGGCAACCTGCCAAGGCACACGGCTTTGGCACCCGCCCAGTTTGCTCATGATGCTGCCAGATCCAGGAGGATGGACTGGTGCCAGAATACTGTGGGATGCTCAGGGTGGCAGAGTCCAGCTCAGGTGCTTCAGCTGGGCTGTGATCCCAGACTGAGAGCCAGGGAGAGCTGGAGTGCCCTGCTCCATGCGGGCTGTTGAGACATGGGCATCAGGCGAGGAAGACCTGGAGATTTCCCCATGGAAGTGAAAGGTGCTAGCATCCTGCTGCTAGCTGCCATGCATCACCCGTGAGGCATCCAAAATGCATTTCGCAGGCAGGTGAGCTGCCCTGGAGTGGCTGTGGTTGGTGAGGGAATGTCCCCTCTGCACAGGATCCCCGCTTCTCCCTGGCTGCCCACTCCAGCAGCTCTGTGAGGTGCCGGGAGTGCTCTCAGTCTTCTCCCTGTGCAGCTGGGGCAGGCCAGCAGGGAGGGCGCTTCCTGCTTCTCCATGTGGCATGTCCAAAGCCCCAAATGTCCGTAGAGTCTTTGTTTTCACCCTGTAATTGTACAGCCCACTGAGACCCAGTGGCAGCTCCCAGCTCCGGGGCGGCTGCCCTGCGCGTGGGCTGAGCTTCCTCACGGAGAAAGTCCAGCTGAAGTTTGTCCCCTCCAGCCAGGGAAGAGAAGCCACTCTGTCCTGGTCCTTGTCACCAGGAACACACTGCGTCAATAAATAACCCTCATCCAAGCCCGCCCTGCTCCCGAGCTCAGGTCTGCAAGGAAGCGGGAGGTGTGAGCTGTCCCACGCCGTAGGGCTTTGCTGTCCTTGGGGGTCTCCTCTGAGGCCTCACTGTACAATGAGAACACGAGCAGCTGCTCGGGGTTTACGGCTAAGTCCGAGTGAAGTGGCTTCAGTCTGCATATGGGGCTCCTCTGGGGACAGGGAAGGATGGGGACCAGGATGGGCAGGAGCCAAGGGTCATTCTTCACTGGCTGACTCCTGGAGGAGGCGATGGATGTCCTGGAAGGAGGGACGATCTTTAGTGTCCCGTCTCCAGCAGCTGAGCATTAGCTTATAGACTGAGTCAGGGCATAGCACAGGCTGGGGAAGGTAGGTCTGCAAAACAAAAGGCAAAAATAGCAAAGAGTCATTGCCACAGAAACCGATGTGCAAATTGCTTCTGGAGAGCCCTGTTCCTCAGGGTGCCCCGTCTCTCCGTGGCCCGGAGTGGGGGAATGCGCTGCCGTGTGCCAGGGGCAAGGTGACCCCCAGACAGCACGGTGAGGCAGCTGGGGACACCTGCCTCTGTCGCCCAGACCCTGAATGCTGAAGCGTGGTCAGTGAGCAAGCAGTGCCTTGGGCTGTGTGAAGTGCAGGGTTTGCCATGGTGGGCTCTTCACCAGGATTCCTTCCCGGAGGAGTTCCTGTCCCATACCTGCCTCACAGCCAGGCTCCCTATCTGGCCACCTTAAAGTCTCTCCCCAGGTCCCTGATGCCCCAGGCACACCACCACCTCCTGTCCCATCCCGTCCCGTCCCATCCCGTCCCATCCCATCCTGTCCCATCCCTACCTGCCGGCCCTGGTCCCGGAAGAACTCGCCAGTGTTTTCGATGACCTGCTCGTCAGACATCTGGGAATAGGGCTGCTCCCGGCAGAGCGTGAAGGTCTCCCACAGCGTCACACCAAACGCCCACACGTCACTGGCTGTTGTGAACTTGCCCTGGCCACAGGGAGCAGAGCAAGGTCAGGCATGGGCTTTACCCCATCCTGCTTCAGAAGCTGTAGGTGCTCAGGGATCAAAACCTCACTCTGGATGCTTCAGCATCCAGATCTGGGCCCAGAGAGGTGCTTGGCTGCACAGACCTGCTTTCTGCCTGGGGCCAGGGCCTGGTGAGCTCCAGGTCTGGCTGGCAGTGACTGCACTGAGAGCTGGGGCTTGCCAAGGACCCAGCTCCCTGCAAAGGTAAAAACCAACACTGCTCCCTCTTCCATGCCTGCCCATGGCCAGGATAAAATGCCAAGCATCCCACTGAAGGGATGTCCTGCACTGGGACATCAAAAATCACCACAGTCCCCCCAGCCTGCCTTGAAAAGCTGCTACCACTCCTACTTTCCCCATGCTTCACCCCAAATCTGGGCTGCAGAGAGCAGAGACCCCCCCATCCCTTCTGCACTCCCCAGCCCAAGGAAACAGGGCAGCGAGCATCCCCAGAGCCATGTCAGTGTCCGTCAGAGGACCCCAGGCCCCGTGTACCAGAAGGATGCTCTCCCAGGACATCCAGCGGATGGGGAGCACCGCTCGGCCCTGGATGCGGTAGTAGTCCCCGCTGTAGAGGTTCCTGCTCATCCCAAAGTCGGCTATCTTGATGGTGTAGTGCTTCCCCACCAGGCAGTTGCGCGTGGCCAGGTCCCGGTGCACGAAGTTGAGGGACGAGAGGTACTTCATGCCCGAGGCGATCTGGGTGGCCATGAACCGCAGGTCGCTGTTGGGGGCGCAAGGGAGGGATGAGCACCGGGAAGGAAGAGAGGAAGGACAGCAGCCAGCAGGCACACGGCTCCAAGCAGGGCGTCCCGCGAGCAAGCAGCGCTGCCTGCCCGTTATCCCAGGCAGCCCTACCTGACGGCGGGAGCGTGCCCAGCCGGGGAGCCGCCTGCCTGCTGGCGGGACAGGAACTGGTTGAGATCCCCATTCTCCATGTACTCGGTGATCATGCACAGGGGGTCATCTGTGATGCACACCGCCAGCAGCCGGATGATGTTGGGGTCCTTCAGCCGTGACATGATCTTGATTTCCTTCAGAAAATCATTCCTTTCCGGAGCAGAAACCACACGAATCGGATAGACAGACCCAGAGGAGCACGGAGGTGAGCACAGACTGGCCAAGAGTGCCACTCGCCCGTCCAAGCCTCCTGGGGGACCTGTGGGCCCCCTCCCCTGGGACTGGAGAACATGAGCTGCAGGGTGGGCTTAGTGGGTAGACAGGCACTGGGAAGCTGGTTAGGACCAAGGATCCTGACATGTGACAGCCCAGAACGCCTTGCAGCTGCACTGAGCCTACGGCTGATGGAGACAGGCCATGCTTTCCGAGCATCCCAAGCTCTCCTGGTGAGGCTCTGCACGGGAGGCAGTGCTGGGGTGTGTGCACCCCTCGGCCCCTACCTGGCATTCTTGTTGGCATCCGCCCGCAGCATCTTCACAGCCACCAGCACGGGGTGGTCGGAGCTGCCGTCCAAGCCCTCCAGGGCAAAGTCCTCCCCTGTGAACTTTTCCATCCCCTCCACTTCACAGAGGTGAACCTGGAGGAGCAAGAGGCAGCCATTACCTCTGCTCACTGACAGTCTTCCACAGCCCCTGCGAACTGGGAAGAGCTTTGCCTGAGCCCTGCTCCAAATGGGCCCAATTCCCGCTCACCTCCCCAAACTGGCCTTCTCCCAGCTTCTCCTTGAAGGTCAGCAGCTTCCTGGGGAACTCCTCGACAGCCACATCCTTGCCGGAGAGCAGGTCCATGGTGAGGGCTGGCACTGAGTAGGTGTTGCCGCCTGTCACACCCTGCAGGTTCACAATGTCGGCCTCGGCGTAGTGTGGGACGCCCTCGGGGACGCTGGCCTGGGATGGCTTTGCGGGGCCACTGCAGCCTGGGGGGACACAGCGGGGCCAGCCTTGCCGTGGGTGTCCTGCCCTGCACCCTCTGCTCCCTGATGGCTGCTCACACTCCATCCATGTCTCCCCCAGAGTCCCTGCACTGCCCCCCAGGGCTGCATCCCTGCAGGCATCGCAGGCTGCTCCACTCCTTCCCCATCAACGGCAAACACTCCAATCGAGCCCTGAGCACCATGAGCAGAGATCAATGTCTGACCTCCAGATCATTGAGGAAGAGGTGCCAGAGCATCCCTAGGATGATAGTGAGGCACGGCTTAGTCTGGCAGTGGACATCGGTGACGGCTCTCAGTCACAGGCTTTGTGTGACCTTCATGTGGGATGCACAGGGGCTTGTGTGGCCTCTCCCCTCTGTGACAAAATGTTTGGAGAGTGGCCAAAAGCTGGGGCTGGAGAGAGGGGGCTGCAGCAGGCTCAGTGCGTGGTAGATGGCTCTGAGCACGCAGGGTGTCCTGGCTCTCACCTGTGTCCTCCTCCCCTGAGGTGAACTCGGGCAGCTTGCGGATCAGGCGGGAGGGCTCCTGGTAGTCGGGTCCCAGGGGGAAGATGCGGTCGTAGGTAGAGCTGGACTCCTGCTCGCTGGAGGAGGAGGAGCGGTTGTGGTTGAACATGCTGGATTCGCTGGGCAGGGAGAGGCTGACGGTCATTTCATCATCCAGCATCCTCCGTGATGCCTGTGACAGCGGGGCAAGGGAGGAGAGAGGTGGGGTTCCCCACAGGATGGGGTCTCTCATGGTCCATGGTACCAGGGATGTGCCCAAACCTCCTCTCTAGTGCCTTGGCCCTGGGTTGCAACACCCGCCTGGGTTTGTCCTCATATTGCCCCCTTCTCTTGTCTGCCTCTATGGAGGAGGGTTTGGCTTCATCACTTCTGTGAGTGACCTTGGTTAGGTGGTTGCTGGGGTGAGAACCCTCCACATCCAGGCTCCTGTTCCCCAGATCAGCTTCAGGACAGAGAGGTGGACAAACAGGCAAGTCCCAAAGTCACCACCCTGCTCAGCTAAGTCCCCTTGCTTGGGAGATGGATGCAAAGCACAACCTTCCTGAGGAGAGGAGGGGAGCATCAGCCCTTGCATGGAGCCTCTTTTCTGTGTGCTGAGCTCCCAGAAGAACCTGCCCAGAATGAGCCCACCACCATAGGGCACCTCGCCAGCCACACCACGCTTGCCCACCTTCTCCAGCATCTTCTGCCAGAACTGCCGCCACAATATGATGACAATGATGGCCACCAGGATGAAGATGATGGCAACCAGGCATCCGATCAGGATGCGCGTGTTGCTGTCATCTACCTTGAGTGTGGGGTCTGGTCGGAGAAGGGGACAGCAAGAGCCGGTCACAGTGGGGCATGGGGAGACCCTCTGCCCCTTTCCTCTGTGGGATGGGGCACACCCTCCACCCAGTATGGGGTGACACGCTTCCCGTGCCTTACCGTAAGTGGTGGGGACCATGGGTGCCTCGGCGGGGGGCACTGAGTTGTTGTACATGGCTGCATCTAGCCAGGGAGAAGAGCACATCAGGGCAGGGGTGTGGGTGCCCCACAGCCCCACTATCTCCTTGAGTGCCACACCCTGGAGGGCCTGGTCCCCACGGGGCGCCTGGCAATGGGTACCTGACTGGAAGGTGATCTCACTGAACATCATCCAGGTGTCAGCAAAGTAGTACTGGCACTTGATGGCACTGGCCATGCGGTGGAGCAGGGGCACGGTGACAAAACGGGCGCTGGGGTTCACATCATCCAGCACCAGCACTGAGGAGACGGCGCTGGGCTCCCACTCGCTGGCATCCGCACGGAAGTAGCACTGCACCTCCTTGAAGATCTTCACCCCTTTGGCGAACATGTTGTTGCAGTGGACCTGTGGGGCAGCCTGTCAGCATGGCCACCGAGGGGCACGGGGACGGGTGACAGGGCAGGGGGGTGTGGACCTTCATGGCGGTGAAGTTCCTGATGCGGTCGAACTCGAAGGTGATCTCCACGTAGCCGCTAGCTGTGCTCTCGTTGCGCCAGCCCACGTAGTCATAGCCCGGCCAGACGTGGTACTCGTGGGTCTGCGTGAAGTCGTCCAGCCCCGACACCCCGTCTGTCAGCTGGCCCAGGCCCTCTGTCATGCTGGCACGTGCAAGGAGACAGAAGGAGCGTGACTCTCACCAGCCCCACAAACCTGCACCACCCAGCACCCCCTGGGACACTCAGGGGGGATTTTTTTCTTGATGTTCTCTCTGGAAAATGCTGTGGAGTGCTGAACTTTTGGTGCAGCTAGAGCAAATCCAAGGGAAGGGCTGGGGCTGCTTTCCCCATCACGCTGTCCCCCTCATGATGTGCAGCCTTTCCAGGCTGGCCATGTCCCCCACCTCAAGGACACCGCAAGCATTTGCTCCGCTGAGGATCGGCACATCAGCCTGAGAATGCAAGGAAGAAACGTCCCCCTCGCCTGCTGCCCAGCCCAATCCTCACCTGTACCCAAAGGCCCCATCGTACACCGAGTCGTTCAGGTAGATGACGGTGCCTCCGGGAAGGATGAGCTGCTGCCCAACCGGTGCATTGTAGGACACCAGCCCATCTGCAGGGAGGGAAGGGTGAGTGCATGGACACCGCGCCAATCCCGGGCGCTGCAGGACAGACAGTCCCCACTGGGACGGCCAGCACCCCAGGTGGGTGCTGGGGACACAGAGACAGGCACAGGACCACACCACCCACCCAGCCAGGCACAGCCGTACAGCTCCACGCGTAGGCAGACACTCATGGAGTGGTCAGTGACGGGGATGAAGCGGACAAAGCGGGCGATGAGGGGCGGCTCCAGGTCCTTGAGGACAATGTCATAAGGGTTGGTGTTTCCATCCAGCACCTAGAGAGAGGGAAGCACGGTGGGGATGGGCAGGAGGAGCCTCCTCACCCACCATCCAATGCAGCCCTCACCCACCTCCTCACCTGCTTCCCTTGCCGGTTCCTCCAGGAGATCCAGCGGGTGCCATCCCGGCTGTAGTTGATTTTATACATGGGGGCAAACTCATTGCCGTGGCCCTCGGCATGGCGCCCCTGGGTGCCCACCAGCGTGATGAAGTGCAGGGCATGCAGGTCAATCTGCAGGAACTCCTTCAGGTCATTTGGCTCCACTGCCGTCTTGGGGCACCAGGCTCCATCGCCATCCTCTGAGTCCAGCCTGCGAGCCCAGAGTGGAGGAGCTGTTTGCAGGTGGCCGAGGCCAGCCCCGTGTCCCCCTTCTCCCTCCATGCCAGCCCAGACCCTGCCGCGCCTGTTGCAGGGGGGTGCCCACACTTACCGTCCGTACTTGGCGGCCGTGGACTCAGACCACTGGCTGGAGGCTGAGATGTCGTCGTCAGGGATGTGCCCGCCCGACATTCCCAAGGGATACCGACACACCGCTGCAATGAGACCGGCAGGGCGCTGAACAGGAGGGAATCCCTCCGTGGCTCCCCAGCCAAGCTGAAAATGCCCTGGGGCACATCCGCAGTGCCCCAGCGCAGCAGTCTCCATCCCTCTGGCTTACAGAGAGAGGAGGAAGCAAGGATGGGACAGTGCTGCCAAAGCAGGCATCTTCCCGAGCACACGGAGCCTCTGGCCAGAAGCGGATGCCAGCGCGGCTCGCAGTGAAGGGGAAAGAAGGGGAGGCGGCGCTCCGAAAGCTGATGGGCACACCGGGCCCTGTCCCCAGGGATCTCAGCCTTGCTGGCAGGGATCTCGGCTGCGGCGGAGAGCCTGTGAGCTGGCACTGCTGTCCCCATGCTCCAGAGGGCTCACTCCGAGGTCACTTGCCCAGAAACCTCATCGGCAGCAACTGTGCCGTGCTGCCCTGCTGCTCCCTGCCCCTGCCCGGGGGAACAAGTGACAAAGACAGACACTGTCCTCCCTGCTGACCCCTCAGCTCCCATCACCAGCCCTGCTCCAGGCCTGGCTGTGAGTGGAAAAGTACCCGGGGTGGCAGGCGGGCTGCACCCCCGAGTCGCAGCCGGGTCCCTCAGCACCGCATCCTCGCTGCTTCACAGGAGCTATTTTTTCACGCCTGGCTGCCAAGAGCACTGCTGAAAGGGCGGCTTGTTTGGCCGTGTTTACTGTCTGGCTGCCGGCTCCAGCCCACCGCGCTCCTGCCACACGCCACCCCGAGCAAACACCCGCACCGAGGTGGCAAGGACCAGGCAGGACACCGTGCCTGGGCTACCTCCTGCCCCCACAGCCCCTGGCTCGCCTGGCACTGCACTGGCAAAGAACCTACATCCCGTTGTGCCGCCATCCCCGGGACACCACACACAGGGACCATATCCTGTGTCAGGCAGAGGGATGAGCGCGTGTTCATCATGAGCATTGGCACAGTGGGAGCATCTCTTCTTGTCTCCTGCTCTCCCACTCGTGGTGCTCTGCAGAGCACAGCTCCCACTGAATTCCCATTTAATTCTTGCCAAACATGGAGCCAGCCTGGTTTTTTTGTCTTGGTAATAATCCTGGCCAGGCAAATCCAATTCTGCCAGCCAAAGATGCCTGCAGGAGAAACAGGATTGCCTCCCTAAGTAAGCACCATGCAGCCTCCAGGGAAGACCCAGCTAACTCCTCCCGCAGACAGAAGAACCCTTTGAAGGGACCTGTTAGAGTGACTCCCTGGGGAAACCCTGGGAAAATCTGGGCTCTGTCCATCCCTGCAGCACAGGATGGGGCTGAGCCCTGCAGGAACAGCCATCTAAACACACTTCTGCTGCCAGCCAGCGCAGTGTTGTGGTTTCCGAGCAGAAGCCAGGCACCCAGTCAAGCCACTTCACTAAAGCCAGCCTTGGTTTGCTGCAAAACCGCCAGAGAAGGCACAGCCTAGCAGAGAAAACAATACCCTGGCACCTGGCAGCCTCCGGACTCAGTGAGCCCCCACGGGCCAGGGCCCCACTCAGAGCCCAGGGCTCTGGCTGTGGTGCTTTGCCATGTCCAGCACCCCACCAGCTGCCAGGACAGCACCTGGGGCACACAGAGGAGCTCTGCAGGTGCCCAAGTGAGGTGCAGGACAGCAGAGTGACCAGGCAGGTGCAGCCTTGGGAGGCCATCACATACTGCTCCCAGAGCTGGGGAAGTCCCCCAGAAGATGGAGGAGATGAGAGTTCAAACTTGGCCATCTGGCAGGAGCAGAGACCAGGGAAATGAAACCATGGCACCTGTGCCCACCTGGTTCCTGACTCACTTACCGGGGTTGACCTGGGCTCTCGCACCATGTGGGATGTGTAGCAGCAGCAGCAGCGGCAGCAGGGCCGGTCTGGGGGGGACCGACATGTCGGCAGTCCTGTGGAGACAGAGCCAGGGCTCATCAGGCTGAGGCAGCTGAGGAGTGGTGAAACACCTGCCCTGCTTGGGGCAGCCAGCTGAGGATGGGAGCACTTCTCCTGCACGAGACCCCATGTCCCCACCTCAGCCTCAGAGCAGGAACACAGCCCCAAGCCTCAGATCTGTGGTGGTGGTCACAGGGATCCCAGCCACCACCCTTGGGAGCCATGGTGTGCCACATCCACATGGAATGGCCACAGGACCTGTGGGAAGCTCCCTGGGCTCTGCCCGGGGCCAGCACTGGCTGCCTCCACCGCAGGGCACGAAGGCTCTGGCCCGGCCACCCACCCTTAGACGCCTTTGAAAGCAAGAAGTTGCACAACCCCATCACATCAGACAATATCAGCAGGGCGCTAGAGCAGTTTCCCTGCTGGTTCCGGACAGAGGAGAGCAGATAATCACCCAAGACTTGCAGTGTATTTACTGCGACAGCTCCCCATGGCAGAGTGGATCCCAGGGACATGTGTGACCCAGAAGGGTGTGACAGAGGGCGTGGGAGCCAGCTTGCACCCGCTGCCTCAAGGGGAGCAAGGGATGGGGCTAGAGGGGACCTGGACAACCTGGGAACGGGGCTCAGGCCGCAGCACAGGGAGAAAAACGATTGGTGCTGCCGGGGCTTCTCCTCGGAGGGGACAGCCCAGAGCACAAGGGGATCTCCCCAGGACGTGCCTGCCCTTGTGTCAGGGCTGCCACCACAGCCATGGCCTTGGCTCCGGCCAGCCCTCAGCTGCCAGGAACCCCCAGAGCCCGAGCAGCTCCCACTGTGCCCACGCACCTCTGGGTAACCACCGCGGGGCTTGGCACCGTGCCGGGGGAAGCACCAGGGACACCTCTACACGTCACCAGCCCTGCCCCAGGCTCCCTGAGCTCCCTTTATTTGCCAAGAGGACACTTCACACCAGCACCAGATGCAATCAGTTCTTTTTCTATTAAAAAAGTCTGCTTTAATCTAGTTTAAACACACATCAGCCTTTGAGAGAACAACCTACTAACTGAGGGGTTAAAGGGACCACAGCTCCTGGCCAAATGGGGCCTGGCTGCTGGGGTAAATCCCAGCTGAGCCCACTGTACCAGGAATGTCCATCCTGGCTGGCACATCCTTGAAGCAGCCCAACACCACTGACCCTGCAGGTGAATGCCTGGTTGTGTCCCTGCATTGCCCCGCTGCCTTGTCCCCACCACCCAGAGAAAGGCCAAACCCACCCAAACCAGCTGCCACATATCACATGCCCACATCCCACAAAGCCAGCTGGGAGGTGCTGGATAGGGCCCTGGTCGCTGCCAAAGCTGGGGTTTGGCACTGCAGGAGCGAGACTGGGGCTTGCTGTGGCCACACCAGCACCCACAGGGAGAGTAAAACCCCAGGAGCTGCCACCTGCACTCTGCACCCCACAGCACCCTGCTGGATTCCTGGGGGACTCTGCCAAACACCACAAGCTCTGCAGGAAGCACAAGTAAACACCTGCACTTGGGATGATTTCCCCCTCCCTTTTTTCTAATTTTGTTTTTTTTTTTTTTTTTTTTTTTTTTTTGTAAAGCGTATACATGGTTGCTTTTCCTCCCTAATCCCAGCTGGGAGACTGTAGCTAGTTGCAACTAACTCAGCTGCAACTGGGAATTTCAGCTGCATTGCCGAGAGGCACACGCAGGAGGCTCCTGTGTTTGATCATGGCCAGCTCCCCCCACCATTAAAAATCTTAATTTCCTTCTGCATTCCAAAAAATATCCAGGGATATTTTTCCCTCACTATTCTTTCAGGCTGAGTAAACTCTTTAAGCATCAGGATACCAGATGCTGTAATCTCCTGCAGGGAATGCATTTACATTTAGTCTAATGTAGGGTAATCATCCCGATGTAGCCATTGGGAAGTGCTCATAGTTCCTCAGGGGTGTGGGGCTGGGGGACAGTGTGGGGACAGCGACTCAGGCACGAGGCTGAGGGACACGCAGTCAAACACACGGGCAGTATTGGCAGCCCAGCTGGAAACCAGTTTTGTTCCACCAGCCCTGCAAAAGGGATGGCTTTGCAACGTTTTGACTGAAAATGTTTGCTGAAAATCTTCAATCACTGGAAAGTTTTAGTGCAGAGTTTTTGGAGCTCCTCCCTGGCATCGCCTGGGCTTCAAGTTTCCCTTGGCTGCTGCTTTTTTGTTATTTTCCCTTTTTATTTCCCTCCTCCCCTAGTCTACTGAAATAACCAAGGGAAATAACTGGGGGAAAAACTAAATCCACATTTGTTAAGAGACAAACCCCACCTGAACCATGCTCCCTCTGGCCCTCAGCCGGTTCCAGGTGAGGTCCCCAGGTGGGTGAGGTCCCCAGCTCGCTTCCCAGGTGGGCACTGCCACCTTTGCCGGCACTGGAGGAGCATCATCCATGGGGAAGGGGCTAGATGGCAGCAGCCTGCCCCCCCTGTGCACACCAGGTCCTGGACACGAGTCTCCCAGCACTTCTAGGGCTCCTGTTGCAGACCCCTGTCCTCACACGGGGTTGGGCTCCCGTCCCGCTGGCTGGGACACGTCAAGGCCACACTCAGGGAATGTCCTTGAGTGACAACAGGGTCCCTGTGACCCCGGCCCACGGGTGGTGGGGCAAGGGGGCTCAGGATCCCTGCCCCAGCTGGCACTACAGCCCCCAGCATGCCGTGCCACGGGCACAGCCTTGGCGGGAGCACAGTGCAGCATGCTGGGACCCGTAGTCCTCCTCGCTTCCAAAAATGCCATTTTAGACCTTTTCTGGGCTGGATGCAGCCCCATTTTCTGCAGCAGCAAGCGCCTCCCCAGCCACGGGCTCGCTGGCTTAGCCCGGGGCATCGCAGCCGTCCGGGGTGCGAGGGGCTGCCAGCACGTCCCCACGGCTCCAGCTGCCCTGGAGAGAGCTGCCAGGAGCACGGTGGGGGCCTGGGGACACCGTCCTGTGGGTGCTGCATCCGGCAAGTGCTCCCCGACAGCCGAAAACTTCCAGCCCTGCTCCACGCTCCGAGCGGCCGCGAGCAGGGCTCCGCAGCATCGCTCCAATGCCACCCGGGGCTGCTAAGCCACGAGTGGGTTCCCAGCACCAGCACCGGGGCACGACGCTCAGGAGCACCAGAGCCCTGGCCTTGTGCTCCCCTCCCCAGCGTGACCTGGTGCCTGGCTGGGGGACCCTGGGGACAGCAGGGCCTCTCTGGCTGCCCGGCACTGCCGCCAACTCTGCCAACAGACACACAGGCGGGAGCTGAGGAGGGACACCAGGAAATGCTGGCCTGGCACGAGGCATGGGGCAAAACGCTAGCACCGGGGGGTCAGCTGGTGAAAAGGGGTCAAGCGTCACCTCCCCGAGTGAGGACACTGCCCTGCTGCAGCCCCAGACCCTTCCCAGGCAGACCCACGCCCCAGCCCCTCTGCCTGGGCTGTGCCGTGGAGCACGCTTGACCCATATCCTCCCAAAATCCCAAGCCTAGGAGGGGCAAACACCTCCCCGTGCAGCCAAGAGCGACTCACCGGAGCGGAGCGGCGGCGGAGGGCGGGTGAGCTCCTCGCCCCTCGCCTGGGCCAGGGGAGCCAGGCGAGGAGCGAACTTCCCCGGGCTGATGCAAGATGCCTCTGGGAGCTCGCTCGCATTCTGCGGATTCCTGGGAGCCGGCCAGAAATCCCACAATCCTACATCTTGCACATTTGGTTTCAATTAGGGAGCGGAGAGGGGGAGCCAGTCAGCGATCCGGGCTGGCTTTTCGGCAGGGGTTGTTTTCCTCGCCCCGAGGGAATGTGCGCAAAGCTATAATTTACAGCAAAACCCATTCATAGCGCAATAGAAAAAAATTAAAAAGTCCCCGTGGCCAGCAAGGGAACTTAAAGCAATAGGCAATGTTTCACTTACCAGTGCTTGCTCCGTGGCTGTGGCATGGCATGTGTGTCCAGGACCCAACTCCTGCACTGTGGGGCCAGGTAGGACACCCCCAAAAGGCAGGTGATGGGGACACTCCATGAGACCCCAGAGCTGGCCCTGAGTGCCACCCTTCTCCAGGCCCCTGGGGGAAGGATTTGGGACTCCCGCATGGGCACGCGTGGCCAGGACAGCAGCCAGAGAGCCGACCTGCCTGGCATGGGGCATGGGCTCAGCGCTCCAGCTCCCCAAGCTCCACACAGAGCTGGTGGCTTGACATTTCCAGGCACTCGCTTGGCACGGTGGCCACTGGCTACACAACCCCGCAGGGAGAAAATAATAATAATAATGGGCAATTAATTTTCCTGCAACAGCAAAAACCACAATTAAAGAACTTTTTCAATTTTTTTTTTCAGACGGTTTTGGCTGTATTTAATGCCACTCTCACATTATGGGAAGGAAGTTGCACCCCTGGCAGCAAGCCAGCAACTCCCTAAAAGGCTTTCCTGTCCCACTAGACACCCTAAAGCCCCAGGGCTGTAGCCTTGCTCCTAAACCAACCTCTTTGCCATACTCCCTGCCTGGAGTCTTCAGACAAACCAACAGAATCACAGGCAGGGAAAGCCACCCACTGTCCCCAGCAGCCACCGGCGACCCTCATCACTGCCACCAGAGAGGGGCTGCAGCTGAGCCAGCACTGCCCGGGGCGACAGAGGCAGTGCACAGCTTCCTCTGGGCTGGCAGGGAGCAGGTCAGAGCAGTGCCCCGTGTGCTGCCCCAGATCAGCTGGCAGGGAGAAGCACAGGCTGCCCTACGTGCACACCGGCACAAACACCAGCCAGCTCTGCTCCACTCCCCTCCTGCTACCTGGAATTGGTGCTCAAATAACTTGGCAGCAGCCAGCACCCTGTCGCTCTGTCCCAGGACCTAATGCAAAGGTGGTGGTCTGCAAAGCCAAAAAGCCAAAGCCTCGGCCACACACAGCCCAGCCAGCCTGCGGTGAGCCAGCAGCAGGCACAGCGCCAGCCAGGGCCCCCCACACAGCCCCGGCGGCCCAGGCACAGAGCCTGGGGAACCGAGTGCTCGGCTGAGCCTGGGATGCCCAGCAGCCACCTTTGCAGCTGGGGGGCACGTGGTGACTTGCCCCAGAAGGAGTGGTTTGGGTCCAATCCCCAGTCCTGCAAAGGAAATCCCTCCCCGGGCAGCCACTGGGCAGTGGGAGGCTGTGACCACATCAAGATCAGCAGAGGAGCTGGCCAAGCTCTATATCCTTCTTCCCAAACAGGAGTGGAGGCAGCACAGCTGCTCTGCCCGAGGGAATCAGGACACCACACTCCTCAGCAGTGGGCTCCTGCAGGAGCCAAAGAGCCCCTCCAGGAAAAGCAGAGGGCACATGGCACTGGTGGAGGGCTCAGTGCCAGGCTGGTTTCACCCGGAGCACTCCAGCAGGGCAACACACCTGCCTGTTCCTACCTGCTCAAGGCTTGCCACCGTTTGCAGAAGTGTAAGAGGAAGGTGCAACTCTGCTTCCTGCAGGAACACCCCAAATGAGCACTGCAGGCTAGAGGACCTGTCTGCAGCCACCCCAGACAGCCACCCCTGCTGCACTGGACAGAGCACTTGGCATGCTGCAGTTGGCTCTCTGCTCCATGAGCCTCTTGGTGGAAAGTCACTGTCACTCAAACACCACCAGATGACAAACAGGAGGGACTCAGAGTTTAATTGGGTGCTTCCAGTTGTGCAATATACAAAGGATAACCAAAAGGGAGGACATGGGCAATGGCAAGGACCATATTAAAAAAAAATAGTCATGTAGATTTAAGAAAAATAAAAATTCAAGATTAAACCCAGCCCCGTACCATAAAAATCCTCTCTCTGCATGTACAATGACTATTACTATATACATGTTTAAAAAAAATGCCCACAGCCTGGAGTGCAAAGAGCAGCGCCACGGCTGTGCTCTGTGGCGGGGGAATCCGTAGTGTTTGGTTTTTAAATTAAAATATAAATAAAAGCATACAATGTGCCAAGAACCGAGTGGGTCAAATCCTCGCCGCACAGGGCCGGAGCGAGCAGGACCAGTCCCTACTAGTCTCAGCTATCAACTTTCATGTGTCCGAGTTCCTGGTGGGATGGGCAGCCCTGCCTGGGCACCACGCTGCCATTACATCCCGTTCTTCACCAGCTCGTGGATCCCATCCTCGTCAATGATCAGAGGTGTGCGAAACTCTCGGTCCTTCACGTACTTTTCCAGGCCCTACGGGAACGAGGAGTGGCTCATTAGGAACACACTGCACATCATCTGCTCTGCTGAGCTGCTCACAGGTGCCTCTGCCTCCCTCCTGTGCTGGCAACTTGGGTTGCACTGCCCCAAAAAGCTCCCCAGTGAATTAGAGTCACTTTTGTGGCTCATCCCCTCACACGTGTGCCCTGCCAGCCTCGTCACCTGCCTGCCTGGTCCATCTGCAAGGGCTCCCCGAGCTCTGCAGAGCCAGTACTCACTTCTCCTCCGTAGGAGACCAGGGGAGAAATTTCACACTGGATTGGCAGGTCGTTTGCATCCTTCAAGCTGCAGGGAAAAATAAACAGTCAGGAGAGTTAGGTACAGCCTGGGGGGGACACAGATGGGGTCCAAGATCTGCCGAGGCCAGGCAGAGGGTCAGGGTCTGTCCGGGGCTCCGGCCCACGCAGAGCTGCCCTGGGTTAGTCAAGCCTTGCGTGCTCTCCACAGAGGCGCGAGCTAAAGTTTAGATACCAGCAGCAGCTGAAAGGGAAAAGAGCTTTAGATGGGGCTCTCATGATGCCTTTCCCTGTGTGCAACTACAGCAGTGCCCGTGGCCCCAGCCCTGCTACTTTTGATGCTGCATGGAAACTAGTCACCTTTTCCTTCTCCTCCTGCACCTGTGGGGTGGTCAGAGATGCACTCACAGAGCACCTTCCCATTTGGCTGGACACAGGAAGTCTTTAAGCACAACCTGAGGACACAGGGTAAGCCCTTCTGCTCACTCAGGAACACTCCCTGCAGCACTGTCTGCTCCTCCTGCCTTTGCCTGTTAGATCAACTGTCTTGGCTCCTCTGTTTTGTCTGTGAGCTAGTGAGCAAAACGTCAGAACCTCAACAGTGCTGCCTACTGCAGCGGCACTGCTGGGCAGGGGCCTGCGTGGGGTCCCTGACCCTACTCCTGCTGCCACCAGCCTTCATAGGACACGCTCGGATGATCCCTGGATCCAGCTGGCATGTAGGTCTGGGAGTGCAGCTGTGTGGAGCCAACAAGGAGCCACGGCAACAGCACCCCAGGATGCCCCTTCCCAGCCACTGGCCACAGCAGCCAGGCAGGCATGGCAGGATGCCATCCGTGACAACACTCCCTTCACCCAGGTTGAAGCTCGTTCCTGCTGCCACGCACTCACTCAGCCCCCTCCTGTGCCAAGTGTGAGTAAACAAAACTCACCCATCCCAACCCACACTGGTATTTGCCTTGCAGTTAGAGTCAAGATAGTTGTTTAAATAAAAAAATTGACACTAACTGGTAATGAAGAGTAAATGTAGGACAAGGTGCATCCTTTCTCCTACATTGTAATGAGTGTGATGGCCTAGTCATAAGCCTGAAAACACCTGGAGTCTGGAATTAAAACAGAGATAAAACAGCTGTATTCCACCAGAAAGTCCCTGAAGATACAGCTTCTGAAGGAGGAGAAGGTAACAAGATTGCTCAGTCTGTGAGTCATTTACACTCACCAGCTTTAAGTCCCAGCACTCCTGTGCCCACAGAACATAATGGAAGAGTTAAAGCTTCCCCGTGTATTCCCATAAACTTTCAGCACTGAGCCAGGGGCTTTCCCCAGTGTCATGCTCTGGATCTTCCGAACTCAAGAGCTGGAGTCACACAAAGCCCAGCTGGCTGCTGCGCTCAGATTCACAAGTGCTACATCAAAGCCTGCCTGATGTTTGCTTCATGTTTTTAATCCCGTTTCGGTCTGCCTGGACGCCTGGCGGACATCGGGAGATGGCAGCTGTCCCCAGCTCCGGGACCGGCCGGGACCAGTCCGTGCTGTGACGAACGGGAGTGGCATCAAAGGACGTGCCAGGGTGTTTGCCAACAGCATCCTGCCTGCAGGGTGACCCTTGGGGGCTGCGTGCAGTCAGCATCAGGCTGCTGCCATCTTGCATCTGTACTAACAGCATGAGCCCCATCCAGTTATCCCCGCCAGCTCTCCCTGCGGAAAGGAGCCCAGCAGGGAGCAGATCTGCCTGCACCCACCACCATGAGAAGCGGCATCCCCTGTGCCCAGTGGTGACATGCCCCACCGCCCGCATGCGGCCCCAAGACCCCAGCCCCGTTAGCCTGGCACGCTGCTCCGCCTGCAGCCTGTTAGTCCCTAAGCACAGCCCCGCCACCATGCACCTGGGACATGTATAGTTACTTGGCATTGACATCTGCTGGGCTGGCAGCTGACCTTCCGTTTGTGATGCTACACGGGAATAAACAAGGGTTAGTAAGGGGGGAAAAAACAGAGCAAAACGTGTCTGGGGTTTGCTGATCTCTAAAGAGGGCGGGGGGAGGTCTTGTGGTTGAGGGATGCGTTGATGCCAGCCTGGCTGCTGCGTGGATCTGCTTGCGTGCTCTGGCATTAGGGAGCCACCTCCTCCCTGCAGAGGCAACCTTGGCTGTGCAATGGAGGCTGGCAGGATTCAGTTCACAAGTGTTGAGTCGAGAAGGAAAGCTGCTGCTGACTGAGCACCACACCCAGCTCTGCTGCACAGATCACCCAGGAGAGGGGACCCATAGCTGGTCACTTCAGTGACACTGTTATCAGTGCTGGGGTTGCCTTGTGCTTGATATCCAGCCCAAAAAGGATGCAGAAGGGACAGGAGAAGCAACTCACCGAGGGATGGCAGGGATGCGTGTGCCATTTTCGTCCACGAAGTGCCCCCCTGCATTGAGAACCCAGCAGTGGTGCAGGGACATCAAGGCATGTCGGGCTGTGGTGGGGTTGTCCTTGCCATTCTGGCTGTCCGCATTCTTCAGGGGAGAGAACTCATCCTCACGCAGCACCTCGTACACCACAAACTTCCTGGGGGGAACAGAGTGTGGGAGGGTCAGGTTTGGAAACTGTGGCTGCTTCCCCTGCCAGGGTGGCTGAGCTGGGCCCACAGCCCTCCCCCAGCCCACACCCACAGGCTGTTTTCACAGCCATGCAGGAGGGAGGGGAGGGCCTGGCCTGTAGGGTCAGCAGATGTTCTTCTGGCCCAGGAGCAGGGCTCAGCCAAGCAAGAGGCACGCAGCACCCATCCCTCCAGCTGCTCCTGTCCCTGCTCATCTCCAAGCACAACCATCCACTGCTGTTGGACAGCACAGCAGCTGGTATCCTATCCTGATCCCAGGGCATTGCCAGTGGGCACACCCTGAGAGGCTCTCAGAGCAGTCCCAGGGAGAGCCAGCAGCCTGATCCCCACAGAGTGCAAAGGACATACTTGGAAAACTGGAAGATGTCGAAGACAAACTTCTCCATCTTAATCCCATTGGGCTTCTCGGGTTGGATTAGCTGCCCTGTAGTGATGTCCACATGCGGGATCTTCTTCTCAGCCACGTGGTGCTGCAGCTGTGGTTCATAAGTGCTGCAACGGGCCAAGAAAGAGATGTCATTTGCCCGGGCAAGCCACGTTCCCAGCTCAGACCCTGCTGCAGCAGGATGGCTGCCCTGCTCTGACCCCGGCCGCCCCAAGGCACAGGCTGCTCGTGCCCCCGGCAGCCAGGAGAGATGGCCCCACATGCCTGCACTCTGGAAGTAGCATCCAGATACAGCCCAGAGAAACCTTATCTCAAGCAAGGGAGTGTGCAAAGAGGTGGGCGTCAGACCAGCTGCGCAGGAGCCAGACATCGGGGGCCTCATCCCAGCATGCCTGGAGCTCAGCCGCAGAAAGCAAGGCACAGCCAGCTCCGTTCAGCACCAGCACTTCAGCACCAGAATTCCTGTTCTGGCAGCCCAGCAGGCCCTTACTTGACCACATCTTTCAGGAAGGCAGTGGTGAAGTAGTGATTGGCGATGTTGCCCGCATTGAAGAGCAGCCGCCCGTCCGGGCCCCGCTTCTGGGCAGTGGCCAGGGAGATCTCGCTGTACTCCACCACCTGGTACACGCCATCCACCCGGCACACCACGCCCACCGGCTCCGTGGGGTTGGTCTTCTCCACCACCTGCCCGAGGGAAGCACTGTCAGGGAAAGGCACCCAGAGCCCCACACTTCAAACACAACCCCCTGTAAATAGCGGGCCCTGACAAGACTCTTTCCTCTGCTGGGATGGTGCAGGGATGGGGATGCTGGAGCCCTCCCCACCCAGGTGCTCCTGGCAATGGGGACTAGAGGAGGCTGCGGTGGCAGGGCTTCGGTGGCAGGGCTTCGTGACAGGTGTCAGACATGCCCAGAGGGCACAGCAGGATCTGGCAGCAAGCCAACAGGCAGCAGGCACTTTTAGCCAGCTTGTTATGCAAAACCAGAAGGTTGCTGGCTCAGCAGAGCCATCCCCCCGACCTTCCTCCTCCTCCTTGCACCTCACACACCTCCATCTGGGCCTGGGATACTCCAGCAAATCCCTACCCATCACTGTGACCACAGAAGAGTGGTATGCAGGAGTGCAGGGCTTTCTCCTTTCTGCATGCTAAGGTTTATTTCCTCTTTCTTTCATGCAGGACACAAGGAGAAAATGCCTTCCCTTTCTCAGCTTACTCTCTGAAAGCTTCAAGGCCACTAAGTCCTTTCACCTGTTTTCCAGAGCCAAGCCCAATGCAAACAAAACCTTTGGCTGTCAAGCCAGTCTTTAAGTAAAGCTTTGAGTATGCAATATCCTATTCACAAGACATGGGGCTGGGTTTAGCATCAGCTGCACCCACCATGTCCTGGTCTGCTGCCCAGGAGGTCAGGCTGGGGACAGCTGGCAGCCCATGGCAAGGATCCTGTCTGCCCGTGCTACCCAGAGCCATGCAGAAAAGAGCTGTTCAGCATCCAGGTGTGAGCCAGACAGCTACACAGGGCTCCCAAGCAGCCTCATGGCCCCAGGGACTAGGGGACCTCTGAGCCCTGGGCCTGTTGGTGCCACATTCCTGTGCAAGGCAGAAGAGCAGTGCCAAGCATCCTCCAGGATGCCGGGGCAGACAGGACTCTGGCAGCATGTGTTACTTCACCAGTGAGCTCCAGGTACTCAGCTATCCCTCCTGGTTGCGGCAAGCCATCAAAGGAAGGGTGAAAAGTCAGGGAAGCCAGGCAAGGAGCAGGACAGACCCCACCCAGCAGTGCCTGCCTACTCCCAAAGCCATACCTTGGCCCCACAGTCCGCTCCCTTCTCCAAGCAGAACCCGATGAACCTGGGGTCAGCCACCTTCACCAGGATGTTGTCCACGCAGTAGACATGGACACTCTGCACCCCCCTCCGCTCCATGTCGTCCACGATGCCGTGTGAGCCCAGGGCCCGGTACAGGCCCCCGTTGCCATCTGCAGAGGGAACACCCCACTGCAGCTGCAGCAATGCCCCACTGTCCCGTCAGCCACCCACACTCATCCTCCTTCCCCATGGGCTGATGACCCTCCACATCACCATACCCCACCCTGGTCCTCCCTGCCAAGACAGACACCTCCCAGCCTGAGTCAGCCGTGGGCCAGGTCACAGTGAAGGCTGCAGCTCCAAAAGCTGGTCCTCAGCACCATGTCTCACCCCTGGCCACCTCTCCAGCCAGCTCCTGGCCACCAACCTGGTGCCATAGCAATCTTGCCCTTCTCCTCCAGCAGGATTTTCCCATCGAATCCCAGAGCAGGCAGCATGCCCTGCTGGAAGAAGATGACATTCTCCTTCTTCAAGCCAAAATACCGATGTTTCTGGAAGAACTCCTTGGTGGACTCCATAGTGCGGCCACTCGTCATGATGTACCTGTTGCAGAGTAGAAGGCACCCAATAAGCAGGGAGGAGAGGCAGGGTCTCACATCCCTCATGCCAAATGTGGGGAACAGCCAGGACAGGCTTACATCCTCCACACTTAGGAGGACATGACCTGCTGTGGGTCCCACTGCTTTGACAAGCCAATGAAGGGTCTCACCCTTCCTTGAAATGTGTATCTCCAAAACTATACAATGCCCTGCATGGGACACCCAGCTCCACTGGCCAGCTCTTGCCTTGTCAACAAAGCACCTCAGCAGCTCATCTCCCAGCTCTCCACCTTACATGGCTGGTGTCCTACATGGGGGCATGAAAGCCTTTCCCAAGGGCCGTGGGACTAAGTCTGACAACATGGGACCTGCCAGTGCCACCCTAAGCCTTGAACCACTTACTCTAAAGGGCTACACCAATAGCAAAGCGCTGGCATCAAGAGGGGCTATGCCAGTACATGGTCCTTGGGCTGCCAAGGGGCTCTGCAGCAAGCCAGGGGCTACTAAGGCGAACCACACCGACTCAGGCTAACCTCGGGCTGCCAGAGGGAACTGCACCAACCCAGGGGATTGCGGGCAGCTGACACCCAGAGGGCTATGCCAATCTACCGGGCCTTGATCCACCAGTGCCAGCTGGACCCTGCTGACACCACCCCGCGAGCCCTGTCCCCCCGAGGCCGGGGCTCACCAGGGGATGTGGCAGGGAGTGCCGTGCTGCTCCTCTGCCAGCTGCTGCAGCCGCCGCAGGCGCTGGGCCTGGAGGTGGAAGAGGGTCTTGCGGGACGGCAGCCCCACGTCGCACATGCCCTTGGGGTAGGGGACGCCGAGGCGGGTGCCCTGCCCGCCGGCCAGCAGCAGCACGGCCACGCGGCTCCCCGCGATCTCCGACAGCCCTGGGAGAGCAAACACGCGTGGGGCCCGCCGCGCCGGCTCCGCGCCGCGCCGAGCCCCGCCACCCCCCGCACCTACCGCGGCTCTCCCAGCGCGGCACTAGCCCACGGTCGCGGGAGGCGCTGCCCAGCACGTCCCGCGGCACCGGCTCCATGCGCGCGTCCAGCCCTGCCGCCGCCGCAGCCCCGCTGCCGTCCCCGCGGGCGCGGCGGAAGAAGCGGTTGATCTCGGCCACGTCCATGTGGCACAGCTCGGCCGCCAGCGCCCGGCGGGCCGCGCCGTCCAGCTCGGGCCAGAAGCGCAGCACATGGTCCTGCCCGCCTGCCGCCAGCCGCTCCCGCAGCGGCGCCGCCACCGCAACCCCCTCACCCAGAGCCGCCTCCATCCCGCCCGCCGCTGCGGGGCCGCCGGGCCCGCCGCCGCTTTATAGCCCCCTGCCAGCCAATGGCCGCGCCCCGCGCCACGTGGTGCGCGCCCCCCGCCCAATGGGACCGCCCGCCCCCCTCGCTGCGCCGCC